>VZQC01015695.1:533434-563480 GCA_009823505.1 Rhizomys pruinosus | reverse complement strand
AAAAAAATGTGATTTGAGTCAAAAACTTACCTACCATCAATATTTTTATGTGAATTTTGATATTTGAGAATTCCTTAAATAATGTGGTCATTTTTCAAATGACCATTGAGTAATGACATATGAACCTATTGACAGTTTTCTCACAATACATTGAGGTTTTCTCTGGTATATGAGGACATCTTGGGTTCTCAGTGCGTTTATTTCCCCTTGTCAATGACACATTTATTTTCCTAAATATGAGACTGACCTTGCGTCTCTTTACTCACAACAACAAAAATCTCACAGTTTGGTATTATTTTATATTTTTTATAGTTTGTCTGTTTTGGGAGTGTATCTTCATACTATTAAAGAAGGGACTTGAGAGTCCTTAATGCATACTCTTTATATTATTGTTCACTTACCAGTTGGCCTCTCATAAGTGGTAAACTCCAGAAATGAGTTTTCTATTAGCATATCTGCAGTGCACTTCTGGGCTTTGACATATACATGCATTATTTTTTAATTAGGCTTCTATTCACAGTTGGACTTCAAGATTCAGTCAGTGTAACTGCCCATCTCCAGGAAGCATTATTTCCTCTACCCCCAGCAGAAAAAACAAAACAAAACAAAAAAACTATGGATGCAAAATGATTCATCACACAAAGGTGTAATCATTAATTCCCCTTTAGAGATAGAAGGCTGAGCGATAAATTTCAAAGTGGTGTTGGTTAAAGGAAGCAGCATAAGAAGGTATTGCTAACAAATTCATAAAGTATGATTACAAATGTGGCTTTGAAGAGAACAAATGATATATGTAGGTAGGTAGTTATAGAAAAGTAATATGGAAAATTTGATGCCAAAAAGTGTATAATACCTGAAATTGGAATGAATGTGTCTGTGATACAAGGAAGTTGAATAATTTCTTTTTTTAATTTTTTTTATTAATTTTATTTAGTTCTACATGTGTATGAATGTACTGTCTGCATGCAAGTTTGTGCACCCGTGTCGTGCAATGCCGCGGAGGTCAGAAGAGGGTGTCGGATTCCCCTGGAACTGGAGTTCTCCTGGAATTGGAGTTTCAGATGGTTCTTGGCCGCCATGTGGGTGCTGGGGATCGAACCCGGGTCCTCTGCAAGAGCGGTCGGCGCTCTTAACTGCTAGGCCATCTCTCCAGCCCCGGAAGTTGAATAATTTCAAGGTGAGAAATATAATAGGGACACATGAAGTCTTAAAATTCTGTATCTAGAAGGTATATAATTTGTTTATGAAGACAAAACATTATTTTAAAATCCATTTATTTATTTTAGTGTATTACAGCCAAGAGTAATCTCCTTTTGCTATTTTCTCCTTTTATGGGAATGACTTGTCCTTCTTTTATAAAGAATGTCAATTCTGTGGCATATAGTGTGGGTTCTTAACTGTATCAGAGAATAAAATCATAAAACTCTTTATCTTTATGACAATGATAACCAAGAAAACAAATTATACATACAAACATACATCATATAGGCCTACCATATGTATCAGATATTTATACATACATAATATAAATCTCATTTACATGATGTTTGAAATTTAAAGTGCAAAGGAGAAAAAATAAAAATAGGCTGAAAAGAGTACAAGCAGGAGTGCTAATTTATTTTAAGTAGAGAAATTTGAAAAGGTATCATTTCATTTAGTGCCAATATTTCTAGTAAAATTGATGTTGAAAAATTCTGTATTTGGCAAGATGGCTCAGTAAGCAAAAGCATTTGCATCCAAGCCCAATGATCCGTGTTCACTTTCCAGAACCCACATAGTAAAAGGGAGAAAAGAGTCCAAAAAGATTTTTTCTAATATATGTCACACATGCAAATGCAAACACATGCACACATTACAAAGTTAATAAATGTAATAAGTCTAAATTTTAAAAGAAACGTATCTATTACATTTTAAATAAAGTTTATGTATTATTTTTATTTTCTGTGCATGAGTATATCGCCTGTATGTTTGTTATTGCTGTCCTGTTTTGCAATTCCTGCATACATCAGAAGAAGGTGTTGGAACCATTGGAATTTGAGTTATGGATTGTTCTTAGCCACCATGTAGGTTCTGGGAATTAAAACCAAGTCCTTTGCAAGAGCAGTCAGTGTTATTAACTGTTGAGCCACCTCTCCACTCCAAATAATATCTTTTTTTTTTTAATTTTATTTATTTTTGTATGTGTATGAGTGTACTGCATGCATGTAGGTCTGTGCACCCGTGTCGTGCAATGCCGCGGAGGTCAGAAGAGGGTCTCGGATTCCCCTGGAACTGGAGTTCTCCTGGAATTGGAGTTACAGATGGTTCTCAGCCACCATGTGGGTGCTGGGGATCGAACCCGGGTCCTCTGCAAGAGCAGTCGGTGCTCTTAACCGCTAGGCTATCTCTCCAGCCCCCCAAATAATATCTTAAACCAATGTAAAGAATTTCCTTGGGTTGGAGACATGGGTCACCAGTTAGAGTCCTGACTGCTCTTGCAGAGTACCTGGGTTTGATTCCTGTCTCCCATGAGGGGAGACAACTATCTGTAAGTCCAGTTCCAGTGGATCAGATACCTTCTTCTGACTTCCATGGGTACTGCACTGGTACACTTACCTACATGCCAACAATAAATGCATACACATAAAATAAAATTAATAAACTATATATGAAAAAGGTATGATCTCAATTGTTATCACATGGATCCCTGAGAATAATGTTTTATTTTAAAACACCTACTATCTGTAAGAGTGACTGGAATTAAATATAAAGGCAGAATTCAGAACTTTCAGCTCACAAACATAAATATTATTACCGCCACATTAGATAATATATAATAATCATATGTCCTAAATTCATTAAAATTTCCAGACAGCAATAATCTTTGAATAATGCATGAATCCCACATAAAAACATAAATATAATAGACATGTGAGTGCTTGTATATAACTGAAGGCTGCACAATAAAATTACTAGTGCCAGGCAAGGGAAACAACTCTTCAAGTTTTTGGTAGTGTAGTCTTAAAGGCTCTCAAAATAATATAGCTTATTCTTGTAGGTCTTGTTTGCCATCCAGAATTGAAGGGAAAGCCCTAATTTTTAAGAACACACACTTCAGACAAAGAACTCAGAGAAACTGAAGTGGAACTGACATGGAAGATTCCTCCCAGAAGGCTAATTCTGATAACATCAGAAAGTGCAATAGTAGATGCTAAGGTAGGAAACTCAATCAAGCTGACCTATCCAAATGTAAAGCCATGGACCACAACACTGACTGGCCCAGTCAGATATAAGTTTTTTAAAAACTTTTTCAATAATTTTATTGGTGAACTGTATATTTCATTCATTATCTTACAGTCCAATATAAACACATTCCCCTCTCCCTGCCCCCATCCCACCCATGTTCATGCCTTCTGCTTCACATGTCAGGCATCTTTCTCTAAGTCTTTCCAAAGTTTTTCCCTACAGAGGATTGTTGTTTGGGCAGAGCTTAACTGTATCATTCAAGGGTTTTGTTTTTTTGTTTTGTTTTGTTTTGTTTTGTTTTGTTTTTATATGTCGTCTTTTTATAAATTTTTTATGTGTATGAGTGTACTGTCTGCATGTAGGTTGATGTCGTGCAATGCTGCAGAGGTCAGAAGAGGGCATCAGATTCTCCTGGAACTGGAGTTAAATATGGTTCTTAGCCACCATGTGGATGCTGGGAATCAAACCCGGGTCCTCTGCAAGAGCAGTCAGTGCTCTTAACCACGGAGCCATCTCTCTAGATCCTCATTATTTTTTTAACCCAGTCTTTATGTTGTTTTTCCCTCCCTTTTGTATTGCTCCAACATATGCCTATATAATCATCACATATGCATCATAATTATGACCTCTGAGAATAAACTGTATGTTAATTCTTAAATATGTTTAGGAATTCACATTTTTCCACTTTAATTTTATATTACTCTAAAATATGAATACATACGTTCCACCCATATACAGTAGTTACAGAGTCTAAGAATAAGTGGTATGTTGATTCTGGAGCCATTAAGAGATTTACATTATAACAACACAGTTGCTTTCATATAAAAAGAAATATAACAATAATATGTTCAGCTTGCCTTTCAACTGGGGATTTGGTGTTAGCATCCAGAAATGAGGGAAACCATTCCACGTTTGTTTTTCTGGGATTGTGTTACTTCACTTAGCATAATGGCTTCAAGTTCCATCCATTTACCTGCAAAGTTCATGATGTCATCTTTTTTTTTTTTTTACCTCTGTATAGATGTGCATTGTGTAGATGACATTTCTGTCATCCACTCATCTGTTGAGGAGCATTTGGGTTGGTTCCAGCTCTTCACTATTATGAGACTGCTGCAATAAACACAGATGTGCATGTATCTTTGTGGTAGGATAAGTCTTGTGGGTATATACCCAGGAGTCATATGATTGGGTCAGGTAGAGGCTCATTTTGAGACTTTTAAGGGTTCTGCACACTGCTTTCCATAGTGGTTGTACTAGTTTACAGTCCTACCAGCAGTGGATGAGTATTTCCCTTTCCCCACAACCTCTCCAGCATTTGCTGTGTTTTGTTTTCTTGATCTTAGCCAATCATATAAGAGTGAGATGATATCTGAGAGTGGTTTAATTTGCATTTCCTTAATTATTAACAATATTGTACACTTTTAAAGATATTTCTCGTCCATCTTTACTTCCTTCCTCACTTGTGAAGTCTCTGTTCAGCTTGTTAATCTATCTTTTGAGTAGTTCATTTGTTTTCTTCTTTGTTTTTTGAGTAGTCTATATACTCTGGATGTTAATGCTCTGTCAGATGTATCACTGGTGATGATTTCCTCCCACTCTATGGGTTTTATCTTTACTTCCTTGATTGTTTCTTTCTCTGTACAGAAGATTTAAAGTTTGATGAGGTCCCATTTGTCAACCGTTGACCTTATATCCTGGGCACCTGCTGTCTGATTTAGAAAGTCCTTTCCTATGCCTATGTCTTGTTGCTAACTTTTCTTCTATCACCTTCTAGGTTTTGGGTTTCACGATGAGATCTTTGATCCACTTGGAGTTGATTTTTGTAGAGGGTGAGAGGTAGGGGTTTAATTTTGTTCTTCTACAAATTGTGATCCAGTTTTGCCAGCACCATTTGCAGAGGATGCTATCCTTCCTCTATTGAGGATTTTTTGCGCCTTTTTCAAATATAAGGTGACTGAAATGGTATGAGCTCAATTTTGGATCTTCAATTTTGTTCCATTGGTAGACAGGTCTGTTTTTGTGTCAGTACCAGGCTGTTTTTATGATTACAGCTCTGTAATATAACTTGAAGTTTGGTAAAGCAATCCCCCCTCTATTGTACTTTTCACTCAGGGTTGCTTGGCTGTTTGAGTTCTTTTGTTTTTCCATATGAATTTAAAGATTTTTTCCCAAGTCTGTGAAGAAACTCATGGGAATTTTGATTAGGATTGTGTTGAATCTATATATCAATTCATGTAGAATGGACAGTTTTACTATATTAATTTTTCTAATCCATGGGCATGGGAGGTATTTCCATTTTTTTATGTCATTTTCAATCTCCTTCTTCAGGGGTTTTTCTTAATGGTGAATTGTGGCACTTTATCTTGGACCTAATCAGCAGCTGCCTAACTAGACTTAAGGCTTTCTCAATAGGAGGGAATTCATGACTGATACTGTGAACAGGAGAAGCTACTACTGCCACTTCCCTGAACCACTATAATTTCTTAATCTATCCTAATCACTTATCTGTATATTTACAGATAAATGTAACTCTTACCACTCATCAAATAGGCTTGTTTTTGTAACTGATGAAAACTATTACAAAATTCACAAACTGATCAAAATGCAGAGAATAATGGTTCTTCTGATATCTAGCACTAATTGACACATTTAACATGCAAGTCCTCCACTGAAAGTTTAGGGACCACAGAGAGGTGAGGACTGGATGAACATGATACCTGCTCCAAGATAGGGTATCCTACACATTACCAGGAACCTACACCATGAAATCTCTACAACATGGTTGCATAAAGAAGACATGCATAATAATCAAGCTTGGTGACATACCAGTGTGGATAGAGAAAATGTTGCAGTGCCCACTTCTTGTCATACTGTAGGCAATCAATAAATGATAAAGCAGAGAAATTCAGTTCTCTTTAGGGAAGTTACCTGACAAGTAACCCATTCTCAAGTGGTCTGCCCTGCACATAATCACACCAGAGCATCAGTAAACATAGTCAATACCTAATAATAAACAATTATAATCAAAAGGAGGGAAGAAAATAATTTGAGAAGAGGGAAGTTGGATGTAAAAGATTTGGGAGAGGAAAGAGGGAAAGTTCAAAATGACTTGATTAGAGCAGGGCGTGGTGGCGCACACCTTTAATCCTAGCACTTGAGAGGCAGAGGCAGGCGGATCTTTGTGAGTTCAAGGCCAGCCTGATCTACATAGTGAGTTCCAGTACAGTACAGCTAGGTCTACAGGGAGACCCTGTCTCAAAAAGACCAAAAAAAAAAATTTGATTAGAGTTCTCATTCATATATAAAATTCTTATAAAAATATAATGGTAAAAATTGAGGGCTCAGATTAAAGGCACCCACCATCAAGCCTGGAAAAAGCCAAAGTATGGGGGTTGGAGATAGTTCAGTTGATAGAGTGTTTGCCTAGAAAATGAGGCCCTGGGGTTCAGGACCAAGGACTGAGCCCAGCACAGCATGAAACCAAATATTGTATAATGACTGAATTCCTCAAATCCAGTGAGGATTGAGGGAGGCATATGAGGAGTGAAGGTAGGGGACAAGGTCTAAATATGATTAGCACATGTTGCATAAAATGGACAAAATTCAATAAAATATATTAAAAACAAACAAAAAGAAAAAATAAAAGTGTTAAGTATAAAAATTTAAAACTTGATGAGTATTTAAGTGAAATGTGCTTTGTGCATATAATTATGATTCCAGAAACAGGAAAAGGAGGAAAAATACAACCTTGGGAGCTTATTTAAGCATATCACATCATTCTTTTTTTACCACTTGATAAGGAAATAGTTTGGAATCCTTAAAATATAAACAAAACCTTTCATTCAAAAATAACTTCAGCAAGAATATTGGCTTTCTTTTTTCTTTTTTATTGATGTTTTGTGTTTTTCATACACCATTTTTCAATTTAGTTCAGACATATCCCCCTTTCTCTTTCCCCACCCATCCCACCCCACCCCAGATCATGCATTCTGCCATAACTGTCCTTCATCTTTCTTTCAGTATTT
Organism: Rhizomys pruinosus; assembly: GCA_009823505.1. Taxonomy (NCBI): domain Eukaryota; kingdom Metazoa; phylum Chordata; class Mammalia; order Rodentia; family Spalacidae; genus Rhizomys; species Rhizomys pruinosus. Next base: position 556,230 of record VZQC01015695.1, on the reverse strand, counting down.
TTTTATGTTTAGGAATTGACATTTTCCTCCATTAATTTTATATTTCACTAAAATACAGATACATACTCTCTACCGATATACAGTAATTACAGAGTCTGAAAATAATTGGTAGTGGATTCTAGAGCCCGTTGAGAGATTCACATTATAGCAACATAGTTATTTCAGATAAAAAGAAATATAACAATAATGTCATTCAGCTTGCCTTTCAAGCAGTAATAATGATTTTGTAGGCTTTACAGAAGAATGTTTGCATGATTGGAACACAATCAGCTGCAGTTAACGTTTACCACTCATTGTGTGAATTACATCAATCACCTTAGACTGTCCTACATTTAAGTAATATTGTTATTGATTGAAGTTCACTAACTCTGGTTCAATTTCTACAAGTGGTCTGGGCTTAACAATCCAATAATAAAATCAATCTACATAAAATAATTAATTGGGTAATTCATCAGTATTAATAGTACTTATTTAATTATGAAGTGTGTTAATCATGTGAAAATTTATGAGTGAAATTTACTACTTCATTAAATATGAACTTTTTTTAATTTTTTTTAAAATTTTATTTATTCTTTATGTGTATGAATGTACTGTCTGCATGCAGGTCTGTACACCTGTGTCATGCAATGCTGCGGAGGTCAGAAGAGGGTGTCAGATTCCCCTGTAAGTGGGGTTAGACGGTTCTCAGCCACCATGTAGGTGCTGGGGATCCAACCAGGGTCCTCTGCAAGAGCAGTTGGTATGGTGCTCTTAACCAATAGGCCATCTCTCCAGCCCCTAAATATGAACATTTTAAGAGGCTTTCTACAGAAACTATTAAATAATTTTCAATACTGTGCTTTTAATCACCTTAGCAATAAAGTCTACATAGTAATCCAATAGTGATATCATCACTACTTTGCAATGAATGTCCTCTCTATGTTAGTTTAAGATGACCAAGGCCTATATCTTTCATACTTTATTCTACAGAATAGGCTTTATTGCTACTCCATTGTTTCCAAACTAGGGAATAAAGCTCATAAGAATAGGTAATAGCTTATCCAGAAGAGAAAATGTGGTTGATACTGAGGGTCTTGCAAGTAAAAGAAAAACACTGCATGGTAAGGTTGTGCAGGATAGTTTAGTGTCAACAGTTCCCATTTCATTCTACCAAATGAAAAACAGCAAGCACCACAAGCAAGTGGGAACTAATATAGTCAGTGCCACCTTTGAAAAAAAACCTAGGAAGAACAAAAAGGAAATCTATTATGTAGGGTTGTGAACAAATTATACAATATATAGGACATAGTTGTCATGGAATTTAGAATATTACCCGTTAAGTATATTAATATTTATTGTTTGAGACTCTTGTTAAATAATCCAGTGAACTGTTGAGTTTATATATGCAATATCAGTGGTAAACTTCACAAAATTAATATATCTTCAAAGTTAATAGTTGAGCCTAACTACTCAAAATAAATACAGATTTCCATTTACTGATGGTGTTTGGCAACTCACTGAAATTCAGAGAAACTTAACATACTCCTAAATAGATATGATATACAAATATCTTTAACAGTGATATGTGAAGGATTATTTCCAAAAGGAAAAATTTCTACTTGAAATACAGGAAGAAACCTCTTGGAGCATTGAATATATTTGCACAGAAAAACATCTGGGTTCAAGAGTGTGATGGGATAGGACTAGGCTTTGATTTCATGATGTAAGATTTCTGATTTCTGATGTGGGTAGGCCATGAGGTGGACTGGATTTGATTGGGAAATATTGTATGATATGTACAAATGCTCAATAAGAACATTGAAAAACTATGAGTTCAACAACCCAAGGGAGATGGAAAAATAAACTGCAGATCCTGAGGCTTTTTCATGTATTTATCAGTTTCCTAGGGTACATCATCATTTCTCTATTACCCTTTCTATTTTTTCCACACATCTTATCAACACCTCTGCTGATCTCTGTGAATTAACTAGTGACATGGCTTCAAATATTATGCTTAATCATTCTCAGTGTAGTGTTCTTTTCTTGTAAGTTTATTTTATCATCAAGTTTAAACAACTGAGAGGCAAGATGTTCTAAAAATAAACCCCACCAAAATGGCAGCGATCTCAGAAACACCTTCCCCGATGCAGTAATTATTTTCCTAAATAAAACTTTTGTAGTTTGAGAGAATTTCCTTGATACTCATCATGCACTAAAAAGAGCTGAAACATTCCTTCTTCATGGAAGCACCTTAAAACTCAGAAAGTAAATAACTCAATAGGCCCAAGGAGTCCTTGAAACTGACCCTATGAACTGACCCCTTTCCCCAAGCTTATATGTGAGGAGTTAGGGTTACTGAGAGGCATTCTCAGACAAGTTCAGCTGACTGGAAGATACTGTCCAAATAGTTTAGTCTACTACTCCATGAGTTATGAAGTGAGCTTCATACTTCCAGTTGTTATGAGCTGTCACTCATGCTGTTCTGGGCTTTTAGAAATTCAGCTATCTTTGAGTAATTTCTTCTTCCATATATAAGCTATCACCCAAATCCCTGTAAAGTAACCCCAATAAAGCTCATTTGTCTCACCAAGTTGGGATTTAGTGGTATCCTTATTTTATTCTGTCCTTAGTTCCCTATTCAGAGAATAGACCCTTGTCCATATCTCCCAGAAACTGTGGCATACAATTCCATAACAACAGTTATACTTATAAATGATGATAAGGTAAATTACAGTGGGCAATATCAAAATGATGCTTCAGTTTTCTCCTCAATGACCATAGGGTAAGAGTTCTCCAGCAAATCCAGTTCTTGTCTGTATCATATGGTGAAAGTGAGCAAGTTAAGATGATGGGCTTTAGGAGTATTTGTCTATTTCTACTTGCCTTTTAGTGTCCCAAACTTTTCCATAATATGCTATCCCAGCCGGGCATGGTGGTGCATGCCTTTAATCCTAGCATTTGGGAGGCAGAGGCAGGCGGATCTCTGTGAGTTCAAGGCCAGCCTGGTCTACAGAGTGAGTTCCAGGACAGCTGGGGCTACAGGCAGACCCCGTCTCAAAAAGACCAAAAAATAAATAAATAAATAAATAAATAAATAAGATGCTATCCCAACTCAGCATAGATCCCATAGTAAATATAATTAAACTAGATCTGAAACTACTCTTAGAGAATAATTAAGTTTAAGATGATGTATAGTTGAAACATGAAACTCATACGAAATATGTTGAGTTCAGAATAGAGTGTCTGACAATAGTTCAATGTCACATAAGGGCTTATCTAAACATCACTGAGACTGAGATACAGGAAATGAGTTAAAATCAACTTAGAAGATATATTTCACTGAAAAAATCACTTAGTGGGGCTGGAGGGATGGCCTAGCGGTTAAGAGCGCCGACCGCTCTTGCAGAGGACCCGGGTTCGATCCCCAGCACCCACATGGCGGCCGAGAGCCGTCTGAAGCTCCAATCCAGGAAAACTCCAGTTCCAGGGGAATCCGAGAGACCCTCTTCTGACCTCCGCGGCATTGCACAACACGGGTGCACAAACTTGCATGCAGACAGTACATTCATACACATACGGAAATAAAATTAAAAAAAAAAAAGAAAAAAAAAAAAGAAAAAGTCACTTAGTACAGAAAACAGTACCTAGCAATGAGTTAATGATATGTAATAAACACAAAGTCAGTGAGAATATGACTGCATGGGAAGAGGTGAGCAAACAAATAGAAGGCTAGAAGACAATAAATTATTTTTTTAAATTTTATTTATTTTTGTATGTGTATGAGTGTACTGTCTGCATGTAGGTTTGTGCACCCATGTCGTGCAATGCCACGGAGGTCAGAAGAGGGTGTCGGATTCCCTTGGAACTGGAGTTCTTCTGGAATTGGAGTTAACAGACGGTTCTCAGCCACCATGTGGGTGCTGGGGATCGAACCCGGGTCCTCTGCAAGAGCAGTCGGTGCACTTAACCGCTAGACTATCTCTCCAGCCCTGACAATAAATTATTGTAGAGACTACTAAAATTGATAATGAAGATAGTTGAGAAAAATTAGCTATGATGCTATTTTGGAAGAAAATATTGTATGCAAGTATTTATAGTCCAAATATGAAAGAGAAAGCATCATTCTCCAACATCAGTCTCAACAAGGAGACAAACCCAGAAGAATCCTAGAGGGATAGGTGTCTAACTACATCAAGGCAAATGAACTTAGGGCATGAAGTCATTTGTTCACAACAGTCATCTTAACCAGTGAAATTTTGGATGGTGTGTGATTCTGCTAAAAGCAATTTATGGAAAACCAAGTAATTTAACTTCTACCATATTTCTTATTTTTTTCTCTTTGAATGTTGCATTGCTCTCAAATGACTAAGATGAATTAGGTGAAATCCAAAAGAATTCAATAAAATATGTCTTTTTTGAGACAGGGTCTCCCTATAGCCCCAGCCTGGAACTCACTCTGTAGACCAGGACGGCCTTGAACTCACAGAGATCCACCTGCCTTTGCCTCCTGAGTGCTAGGATTAAAGGCATGCACCACCACAACCAGCTTAAAGACAATTCTTAGCCACCATGTGGGTGCTGGGAATTGAACCTGTGTCCTCTGTAAGAGCAGTCAGCGCTCTTAACTGCGGAGCCATCTCTCCATCCCTTAAAATATAATTTTTAAAATGACTACAGTCTAGACATTTAATAAAATTTGGAAACAATGATGAAGAAACATAACACAGAAAAAATAGAAAATTACAAAACTATTGTTAAAACAAAAGTAAAGGATGAGTGTAAGCAAAGGATATCAAAGAGTCTAAAGTCAGTCATGTAAGAGAAGGAAATACAGAAGGATGCAGCGGGCCCTCAAAGTAAGAAGCAATCACCAAAAGAGCACTTGAGAAAGCAGAGTTCGAAAGGTAGATGAGACAGATGGCTGTTTTTCATGAGCACTCACTGACTAGTGTTGAATCGTACATTATATGAAAATTAGTTACTCATAAGGAGTGAAATATGGACAAATTTTAAGGACTTAAATTTTTCTAAAATATTAAGCTTTTACAGAGAAAGACCAAAGCATTTTGCCTTTAATTGAGGCTCACAAGTCATGTAAATACTGTCAATGGAAATACAACAAGAGTTGGCTTCACAAAAGGAGTTTGTTTTCACTGATATTTCAACTATTTTACTGTATTTTTATTAATTTTATTTTATTTTGTAGTACTGGAAATAGAACCCAGGGACTCATGCTTTCCAGCTAATATATATTCCCTCCCCAGATGTTCTATTTTATTCCAATACAGTAACTTCTATAATTATACACTACTCATTATGCTAGGAAAGAGGTTTAAAATATAGAACTTTTGGGAGCAATTTTCTTTGAACATTCTTTCCATCACTTCTATCAATGCTGCCCTCCACCTTTCCTCCCTGAAATTTTCTCCTTCTGTACTGAAGGGAATGTGTTTTAAACTGTATTTAGCTTGAGCATAGCCTCGATTGCTTTTTTCCTAAGCTTTTTAAATGATTCATTATGTATATCTTACCAATATCTTGCTTTCTGTGGACTCTGACACTTTCTAGTGAAGTTTAAAAATAGATAAATAACAAGCAAACTTTAAAAAAATGCATTGGCCTATTGCTTTGGGGTTTCAAGTAATCATTGGAAAAATGCTTCGTTGGCTGATTTCATGTTATAGACTGGGCTCTTTTCTCCAAGCACAGTCATAAAATTGCTTTGCCATTTTTTTTCAATTACCAATAAAACTTGTCAAAGAGCCATGCTCCAAACGGAGTCGTTAGCTGAAGTCAGCTCTTTTATTTATATTTAGTAGACCCTGCAGTACCTCTGGCATTTAATATTCCAACCAAGATGTCAGATTCCAAACAATTATCTATTACCTTAATGCCATATAATGGTTTAAATATTTGTATTCACCTGCTCCCAATATAAACTATTTAGCTACTTTGAAAAGGAGAAAAACTAATCATTTTTGGTCACAGATGTTATTATAGGAAAAATATCCATGTAATAACAAATGGCAATAATATCTGAAGCATAGCAGGCAAGATAAGTATATGCCAGTTCAACAAAACTATGTTTATTAAGGTAATTAAACAGACTGGCTGATTCAAAGAAGTGAAGTAGGGTTTGTGCTGCTATAATGAGTAATACAAAGGTTTCTAAGGGCAAATATGAACAGATGAAACACATGTTTCCAATGATTAAGTTGATGGAAAAAGAGTGAGAATTGTGACATGGAGTATTTTCATCATCAAAATAATAATGAAAGAATAGAGAAGGTACTGAACCAAGGATTCTAATAAGGAAGAATACTGCTAATATGCCATTTATGGCACACAGCCTAAATGATTTCCACAATGAACTGCAACTCATACAATCCAATGAACAGAGCTCTTGTATATTCTGCATGTACCTGAGCAGATTTTTAAAGGCAAAGCATGCTTTTTGCTTCCCTGTGAATTTCAAAGAATCCTAGACACTTAAATAAGGGAAAAATTGACACCAATTCAATCACCATATTTTATATGCATATAAACAAAATATTAGCTTTAGCTTTAAAAGTAGACCTACTAATTTATATAGGTACTCTGTGCATATAAAAAAGAAATTGATAAAGAATAGGAGAAGGATATGAAAGAATTTCTGGGTGTTAAGGAGATAGAGTAGAAACAAAGTGTAGGACTAATATATGAAATCCTCAAAATCTTACAATGACAATTATAGCACTGTCTGGCTCCAATGGTCATGAATGACCATGTCTCCATCTATTAACTACATAATGTAGCTTTTGGGAACTGATTTTAAAATTCCTAAAAACAAGCATTTCATGAAAAGAATAGAAGTTTTGGAAGAAAGTCCAGACCCCTTGGCACAGTCATATTATACAACATATTCTTCATCAGCAAAGTGAAGCTATTGTGTGGATTTACAAATATTCACACAAGGTAGGTCATTTACTGATGACAGAATACAGACCAAATAAATAATTCTACTGAAATCTAGCTTAGTGAACAAGTTTACTATGGATACTACAGGAGTAAATGTTTATAGTTGAGAGATAGCTAATGGTAGCGTGGGTTTCTCACAAGTAGCTGCATCACCTAAAGGCCACCTCAGATGCACAAGGCCCTATGATAGCACCTAACTCGGAGCTATCTCCCTCCCTAACTTGGAATGACCTCAAATGTAAAGTGTCTTATCTCCTCAGCCCCATCACTACTTAACAGAACCCTCAGGGGGGGGGGGATCTTGTAAGTTTCAGGAGCTTCCTAATATTTGTAAGTTTAGTTTATTTCCTGTGCTTTGTAAAATTTACATTTACAAAGGAATATTTATATGTGAGGGAATGATTCAAACCTTTTTATATATTTTAATATTTAGTTCATTTATTTTGAAGCAAGATCTCAATTACATTGTTTAAACCAGCCTTGAAGCTAATAGGCAGATTGAGATGCTATTAAAATGTATAAAATATCTTTCACTTTACCTACACAAGAAAAGCCAATCCAACCTCATTGTAGAACTAATGAGAGAAAAGCAGAAGCATAAAATATTTCCATTATCTCTATGAAAACAGTAATGGTGCTCTACCAAGCTTTGTTCCCCTTCTGTTTTATAATACCTTTACATGAAGTTAATATCACAAATATCTTATATATTACATCTGACTATAAAATTAAATATAAGATGACTTTTTAAAATTTTTCTCAGGCCAATTATGTGACGTTGCTTTTCTGTGAACACTTCCAACCTGTACCCATCTCAAAGCTTTATTTAACTCTTCTTTCTTCCTCCCAGGTTATTCCCTGGGAAGGGATTACATTAAGCTGTTCATTAAACAAAAAGTTGCAATAAACATAGAAACTATGGACAACAACAACAACAAAAAAGTCTCAACTCTAATCTCACCTGCTCTGAAAGGATTCTCCTATGAAAAGTTCCCTTAAATGCCTACCCATTTATCTTCTCTGATATTCTGGAGGGTTTTTTATTATTTAGGGTACTTATAGCTAGCTCTAATAATCTTATATCTTCATTTGAATGCAATTTGCTAAAAAGAAAGGTATTGATAATTTTTCTTAATCATACTTTCTAGACTAGATATTTAGGTTTTGTGGACGCTGGCAGAGAACATGGTATTTCTGATTTAGAAGCACTGTGGATTCACGTTGAACCAGTTTCTCACTTTTCCCCACAAATACCTTCCCTAGTGCACCAAAATCTCATGGATCCCAGGACAAAGATCCCATGAGAATGCTACACAAGCTACATTTACATATTGACTACAAATGGATGTGGAGAGTCTAACACTTAGGGTGAGCCTTTAGTCTCTTTGTCCTAGAGGCACAAAACCAAAACTGAGTAATGATTAGATAAAAAGAATAATTTCTATTTGGCATTTTTGCAAAAACAAAATGGAGACACGATGAAGATTTTTCTGTTCCAAAAACTTATCCATCTCTTAGCCTGAGGGATTTTTAAACATATTCAAGTTTTAATATGATCGTATCATTTCTTGAACCACTTTCATTAAATTGGCCAATAGAGCCTGGGATTAAATCCATTTAGTTATACTTAGAACATTAACTAAATATTTTTACTTAAACTTCATTTGGACATCACAAACACTGACTTAATCCAAATGATCAAAATCAAGAAGAAATTACATTACAACAAGCCTATGTAAGCTAACTTGTTGCTCCTTATACATAAAGAAGTATGTGAACTTGTATGTGTCCCATGTAAACACAGTTATGAACTGGCATGATAATACATATACTAGTAAGCCCATGGATTATACTGGCAATATCACCAGCCACAGCATGATATGAGTGGCTAGGTTCAGATGATTATTAATACTATTACATGTCGCATAGACTGTAAATAATGCATTTGTTTTTAAAGCTCAGAGAAATGGTATAGATTATACCCCAATAAGTCTAGTCTATAATTTTTCTCATTTCCCCTCCTCTTCTCTCACAAGCATTTCATGTCAAAGGCAAGAGCATCAAAGATATTTTATTGACATTCATAAAGATGCTTTATATATCTTGCCAGTCTGTATGTACCACTGTTGAGGAACTTGAAAATCACTCTACCCCATGTCCCTTGTCTTTATAATTCAAGAGCACTTTAATCCAATATTAGATGAATGAACTGAAATGAGTGTTATTTCCTCAATAACCATTTTCCTAAGTCAGTATTTAACTGGGGGTAACTGGTTGGACTGAAATTATTAAAGGAAGGATAAACACATCATGTGCAGGAATGATCAGGATGTTAAATGCCATTATATATCCCATTTCCTTATCATCAGTCACAAGATGGCCAAGATAAAAGTGTTCCTTTAATGAGATAACTCAATTAGTAATCATGCCCATTATTGTTATATTTGAGCAAAAAATGGGTAAGAAATGTAGAATAAGAAAATTTTTAGCATTCACATAAGAAGAGGTGTTCAACAACATATGTCCCACATCATAGAATATCGATCAGATTCTTTATTAATGAATGCATATTTAAATACTTTAATTTTTAATTTTAATTATCTGTGTGAGCATCTCTCTGTGTATAAGTAAGTTGTAGGTGTTCTTTTAAAAAATTCTTTATTTTTTACATTTTATTTTTTAATTTTTTTAAATTTTATTTTGTATGTGTATGAATGTACTGTCTGCATGTAGGTTTGTGCACCCGTGTTGTGCAATGCCGCGGAGATCAGAAGAGGGCGTCGGATTCCCCTGGAACTAGAGTTAAAGATGGTTCTCAGCCACCATGTGGGTGCTGGGGATAGAACCCTGGTCCTATTTAAGAACAGTTGGTGCTCTTAACCGCTAGGCCATCTCTCCAGCCCCCCCCCTTTTTTTTTATTTTATGCGTAAGATTGTATTGCTTCAATGTGAGTAAACTGCACCCGTGTTGTACTATACGCTGGGAGGTCAGAGGAGGAAGCTATATCTCTTGGAACTAGAATTATCGATGATTACAGTCAGCATGTGGGTGCTTGGAATCACACCAGGATCCTCTGCAAGAGCATCAAGTCCTCAACCTCTGAGCCATCTCTCCACCCCCAAATTGTAGCTGCTCTTTAAGGACAATGTCAGATCCCCTTGGAGCTGGAGTTACTTGTGGCTGTGAGCACTTTGCATGGGTGTTGGGAACTAAACTTTGGTCCTCTGCAAGGGCAGTGCATGCTCTTAACCACTGAGACATCTCTCCAAACCTGAATGATTTTTTTAATGACACATTTAAAGACGATTACTGATGTTTATAGAAGATTACAAGAAGCCAGTAGTATAATACTTTATCTTGGATCTGTTAGTCGAATTACAAGATCAAATGCCAACAGTTTAAGCACTAATGATAGTCTGTAAATAGTCTCAAATGCCTGAATAGTTTGTTTAGGATGGGTAGCAGCGGCATCTGTGCCATGCGGTCTCTTATCACATAGGTACCATGAAAATCATCACTGTTATTTGCAGTGGTGACTTCTCTGTCAGAAGCAAAATCATTTATTTTACTTGAGATCAATGGCTGTTTCTGTTCTTTATTAGAGAACTGATGAAGGGGAAAGACATTTGTAAACATAGCAGCTTGATGTTTATTAAAAATTGCTTTTTATCCTTGTCATCCACTTCACTACTCACGTTCTCCTATTCATTTCTACAATTTGTTTCTCAAGTCTATGGCCACATGGGGAGTATCATTAATATCAGTATCTGACAGACAGGTAGTGTCATTATCAGCAGCAACACTATAAATGAAAATATGGGATGCCCATCCTTAGTAGTCCTTAGAGCTGTTTTAAAAACAAATGTAGATAATTTTTAATTATGTTATGGGGCTGACTGGCTCTGACAATGGTGATTTCTTTAAAATTGCACTTGAGCTATACAAATTTATTTCTCAGTGGGTTCAGTCAGCATATAACAATGCAATACAATAATTAAAAGACTCCTTTAATTTGAGGTCTTTTGTGACAATTGAATTTGTTGACTTTCTTATTTGATTTTGTTTAATATTTCAGATGAGATGGGATATATCCCACAAGAAAAACTAGTTCTTTGACTTCATAACTTTCAATGCTGGTTTATTAAAACTTTGCATTGTTAATGGGAGTCTTAATTACTAACTTGGGCATATTGATGCCACTCCTCTAAGAAATGATCATTTTGATTAAATAGCCCCATAGTTCAAATAGTGGCACATATGCTAGAGGAAGCACAAGTTGCATTAAGTATCCACCAGAAGAGGCTCATGACAATGCATTAAATGATCTAATTAGACAAAATGATAATACATCACATTGTACCATGCTATCGATTTTTAATTTATAATAATCAACCTGTTTATAACAACCAGCTTTTAAAATCCCTAAAAATGAAATTATCAGCACATTCATTGACTGTAGATTATTCTTCCAATTGAAAAGAACTGCAATGAAGTCCCATAGGATTATAACTGCAGTCACCTTAGTAAAGGATTAGGTGAAAATCATGACCTTAGTATTTAAAATATTTCATGTGGAAGACAAACTGTTTTCTTTCTGAATCAAGGATTTTGTTCATAATCACCAATATAAGAGAGAATATTCTTTGTATTAATGTGTGATCCAAATAAGAAAACTCAGTACTCAAACATTCGAAAAATTGAGTTCAATTTTAAAAAGTAAGGAATCTTAAAACAGTCACTCTTGTACATGCAACAAGAGCTGGAAACATTCAAACTCAACACTTCTCTGGAATATTTCAGAGAAGCCTTGCACAGCATACTACTTCCTCAAAATCTGGAAAGACAGGAGAATTTGGAGGTGGTAGTTTTGGCATGCTCTTTTCTTGTAGTATAGCTATCTTCCTCCAAATCTTGCGAATTCTTTTGCATTAAGGTAAATACCGACTTGTGTGGACCAATTGCTCCTTTTCTTTCTGTGATGACTAATACTGTGGTATTTTGATATTCTCCCTCAAAAATCATACACCCCTTTTCTAATCAGAATAAAAATCTCAAATTCTGATTCGACAAGAAACTTCTACAAAATATTTGGCCATGATTCTGCTAGTTGTAAAAAACATCAATCAAGAACAAATATCTGACAAACTCTATATAGCCATGAGTCCCCTAACAAGATATGGTGGCTACACATAATGCACTACTCTACACAGGATCCTGAAAGAGAAAAGAAGGTTAAGAAATTAAGAAAGATTTGAAATCTAAGTGTGGATTTCAGTTAATTATAGTATACAGATACATATTCATTAATTATAACTCATGGGGCATATAGTAGGTGTTAGCAATAGGAAAATACATCGTATGGATTATGAGAAATCTTTGTAATTTTCAAATTGTTACTGTAAATACAGAACTAGTTCCAAAATAAGGGTTAATCTAATATCAAATCACTTTACCTCTCTCCAATTACCTCAACCTGAAAGGATGCCAAAGCAGTACAGTCTGATAAATATCCCTTAAATATATGCAAACTTGGGTTTATATCTCCAAACAGAGTTTTTTGTATTATATTATAAAGCAATGTATACATGTCATGCACTAGAGGCTTCACACAGCTTACTGGGCTCAGTGTGTAAAATGCTGACAGGGCTATATACCCTTGCCTTCTAGGAACACTTTATGAAGGAAAAAATCATTTAAGCAAGTTTCTAAAAAAAAAGTTTATGACCTCTGGGCATGACAGGGTTGTGATAGAAGCAAAGAATTTACACCTTACCTGAGCTATGGGGGATTAGGTAGACTTGCTGGAGGAGATGTTTTCTAATTTACTAATGAAAATATGAAATAATTATTTAAGTAAAGAGAATTCACCTTTTGTAAAGAGAATTTAAAATGTGAAATTAGACAAAGGCAAGAAAATATTCTGGCAATAAGAAGCCCAGGTATTGAGTGGTATAATATGTCTGCATGTGATTACTAAGGAGTAGATAGTTGTCAGTCTATAGTAAAGTATTTGTGATATTAAATACCTTACATTTTGTTCCTGTATTAAAATTGAAACATGACCTTCTCTTTAAATATGTTAGTTATCTCTCTTTATCATTTAGTCTAAATGCCTTTGTTCTAAAAGTCATCACTAAATATTTCCCTATTGTGATTTAATGCAATAGTTTAGCATAATTTTTTATTGTAAACTTTGACTAACATCTGGATATTATGGCAAATTCGCCTTCAGGGATATGTTTTATAGTAGCTGCTAGGAAGAAAACACATATAACTTTCCTTACTTGGAAGAGCACACTGGATTTGTTTTCTTCTCAAACAGAGCAAATAGCAGGACCCAGTGGGAATAGGCAGATGTCACTTATTGTTCATGAAACAGATTTTAAACACTTTAAGAGCAAAGCAATGTGAAGTTATTTTTCATATATTTCTCATATTACTTGTAAATTCTAAAAGTAACACAGTTAAGCGTTTTTTACAATCTGTTAGGCATTTTTTCTACCTGTGAATGGAGTGCCAAAGACAGCAGTAGGAACATTGTACAATAACTAAACCCTCCAGCTGCTGATCTCTTAATTTAGAGAGACTTTCATCCATGACACATGCTTGCTCTCACAGAACTTCCTCTCTGCATTCAAGAGTTATGACAATACATAACTCTTTTTCTAATTGTAATTTCTTAATTAAGTTAATAGAGATGAGCACTGTGAAGATGCCTCTCATGGTGAGAAGAAAACATCAGCCACCAAGTAACACATCTCTTACTGCGTTGATTAAATTAACAGAACTGTAGTTAAATATGTGGAAATTGTTGGTCTGAGAAGCTTTTCTTATCCACTGTTTCATTTAGTGGTCATGGGCCTTCCTAAGCTCAGACATTGCATTAGGAATGATTAACCTTAATAGTAAACTTCATTTTTGTTAATATTTGTTTTTCTTTTTTTTTTCTTTTTTTTTTGTTTTTGTTTTGTTTTGTTTTGTTTTTGGTCTTTTCGAGACAGGGTCTCCCTGTAGCCCCAGCTGGCCTTGAACTCACAAAGATCTGCCTGCCTCTGCCTCCCAAGTGCTAGGATTAAAGGCGTGCGCCACCAGGCCCAGCTCAATATTTGTTTTTCAAATGTAACTGCTATACAATCCTTGTTAGAAAATATCTATGATATGCATGGAATAGTATGTTATGTTTGATGCTGTTAAAGTGAGTGTACATAAATATCTGAATAATAATAGTATCATTATGGTCTGTACAAAGCATTATTAGTGGGTCTTTTTTATTTTTTTAATTTTTTTAAAATTTATTTATTTCTGTAAGTGTATGAATGTACTGTCTGCATGCAGGTTTGTGCACCCGTGTCGTGCAATGCCGCGGAGGTCAGAAGAGGGTGTCGGATTCCCCTGGAACTGGAGTTCTCCTGGAACTGGAGTTTCAGACGGTTTTCGGCCGCCTTGTGGGTGCTGGGGATCGAACCCGGGTCCTCTGTAAGAGCGGTCGGCGCTCTTAACCGCTAGGCCATCTCTCGAGCCCCCTCAGCATCATTTTCTTAAGGAAGATCAGGACTCATCCCAGGCTCCATAATGAATTCAAAGCCAGTCTGGGTTACATAACTTTATACCCCTTCCCTCAAAAAAGAGCTGGGAGCAAGTTTCAGCAAGTAAGCATGCTTTCCACCAGGCCTTATGATCTCAGTTTAACCCTGGAACCCACATGATGTAAAAAACAAAATCATTCCTTCAGTTGTCCTTTGACCTCCACACATGTACCTGCACTTATACACATGCATAAAGTAATTAATCTTAAGATTATTTAAATTATCTAACAAATAATGTTGTAATGTGAAAAGCACTGCATTTCAGTTTTTGAATACAGTACATTAAGAAGAAGAAGAAGAAGAAAATGTGAACGCTTAAACATATTTTGGAATTAACATACAATTTATTCTCAGAGATCATAATTTTGATACATATGTGATGGTTATATAGGGATATTTTGGAGCAACACAAAGGGGAGGGAACAACAGCAGCATAAAGACTTGGTCAAAGAACTGACTGATACAGTTAAATTCTTCCCGAAACAAGCCTTTGCAGTGAAAAACTTTGGAAAGACAGAGAAAGATGCAAGACGTATATGGCAGAAGGCATGAACTTATGTGGGGTAGGGGGCAGGGAGAGAGGAATGTGTCTAAATTGGACTGAAGGGTGATGTATGAAATGTACAAATCACCCATAAAAATAAATAAAGACCAAAAAATAGAGATGGCATAGTCACATAAAAAAGAGCTTATGCAATCTATCAATCATATAATAGGATTTTTCAGTAAGGAGAAAGAGTAGCTTGTTAATTGAGATCATATAGAACTATCATAACATCTGGATGCAATTCATAGCTTTGCCTAAGTTTTGCATAGAAAGATTCATAAGAGACTGCCTGGATCCTAGTAAGGCATTACACTTATGAACAGCAACCCATGCTTTCCTGAAAGCTGAATGCTCTCATCAGTGCTAGTCTATACATCTTCTAAGTTATGCATTTATTAGTAATTGCTAGTGGGAATTAGTCAAAGGTGATAGATTTTCCTAGTTCTGTATATACTCGTCTTTGTGCATGGCTTCCCATTTTTCTTCCAGACTTATGATTATGCTATAAATTAGGAACAATTTGAGTGTGCCCATTTTCAAATAATAAACTTTAATAAATCACTTAATATTTCTTAAATATGTTTTTCCCGTTTAAATTCAGTACATTAATATGTTAGTTTAATTGCTACCCCATCACATATTTCAAAGGGATGTAGTTGCAGAAAAGATCACAAGAAACAATAATGATGTGAGGAGATTTAATGTGGAGTGAGAACCAAGTAATTTCCTAAACCACACAGACCCACAAGATGCCCATCTGAGGGAAAGAGGGACTTGAACACTCTCATTTAGGTATTGGACTGTACTTATTTTTGTCTGCTCCCAATTTGATTAAGTAACCCTTAAATCAATTAGCTGAAAGGTATCTTATTTTCTTAAAAGGAAGAAGCTATAGATCTGAGTTATGAGAACCATCAGCTCTACCTCCTGTGGAAGGTCATGCAAGTATTAAAGACAGCTGTGAACACTTCTAGTTTATAGGATTACTTGGAAGATTAGTTGCATACCTATCTTGGAAAGCAAGTGGTGCTCATTCTTAGTAGTATCATTGTTACTGTCACAGTTGTAAGAATGTAATGTAATATATACTTTAATGCCATTTGTTCATCCTGTCTCATACATTAAAGTAGGAAATGTTTTATGTTCTAGTCCATAACCTTCTCACTGATAAACACTGAAGCATGTGAAGGATATATAATACTTTATTTCACTAAGTAAAAGATATGCTATACTTAATTCACTTTTTATACAAATGAAAATATAATAAAATTAATATATGTAAGGAAAAAAGTAACAAGTTTAGCTTTCATTTATATATTTCATAGTATCATAACCTAAGCTATTCTAATCACTTTGAATAAATGATAGATTCTGGTTATCAATAATAATTATAAGTCATATTTTTAAAATACTTTAAAAATTGTGTGTATGGGTGTATTTCCTGCATATATGTAAGTGCACCCATGCCATGTAATGGCTGCAGAAATCAGAGAGGTCATCATATCCCCTGGAACTGGAATTATGTACTGTTGTAATCCACCATGTGAATGCAGGGATATAAACGTGGGTCATTTTCAAGAGCAGCAAGTGTGCATGTGAGTGTAGGTGATGGCAGAGGCCAGAAGAGTACATCAGATCCCAAGGATTTGCAACTACAGGTTGCTGTAAGCTGTCTTGTGTGTCTGCTGAGAATTGAAATTGTATCCTCTGCAAAAGAAATATCATTCACCATTTGAGAAATCTTGTCAGTCTTCTGTTCATAGTTTTTGAGACAGAGTCTATGTAATACCTCTACATTCAGCTTATAGAATACTGGTATCAAACCCTGGGCTTCATGAATATTAAGCAAGTACAGCATCAACTGAGTTTACCCCTACTCCCAAATACTATTATTATTCACTGCCTCCTCAAATATAAATACAAACTGACATTATTTTATCTTATTATTAATTAATAATTAACTTTGTGTGGATGGATTATATGTGTGCCACAGACACTGTATGGTTGGAAAACAGTTTGCAAAAGCAAATGTTCCCTATGTGGGTTCTAGTTACTGAAATAAAATTTTCACCTTTGAAGACAAGCATCTTGTTCCCCCCTAAACAACCTTGCTAATTTTCTCTGCACTTTTTTCTGTGTATTTATGGCATCTTGCAAAAGCCTCAATTACAAGCTCATTGAGGAAGAACAGCTTTCTCTTATTGACACTTGGTTTTATTATTATTTCTTTTACCTTTTTCCCTCTGATATAGTACAATATCAAAAACACACCCTTTGTATACTGTTTTCATTTTAATACTTTCTATTATGTCACTTCCATTTCAGTGTGTTCTCAATATGCTGTTAGGGTATGAGATGAATTATTCCCAATATGGAATTTTTTATCTTAAATTATTTTCCTATTGAGAATGAAGAAATTAATCTGTTTCCTTTTCTTAATTCTAATATTATAATTATGTTTTGTGACATTTTTCATTTATTGAAAGGGAAATATACAAATACTATGATATTTGAAAGGAGACAAAAATCTTACAATGGATTATTTGCATATAAAATATGGCAAGATAGAATAATAGATTTGAGAGTTTATGAGTCCTTTTGAGTTAATGGAACTTAATATATAAACATTTATACCAATGCTTTTTTTTTTTTTGGTGCTTTGTTATGTTTGTCTAATTTTCACCTTTGGAAAGTGTTTAAATTTGAGTTGATTTGTTACTTACATAAAACAAAATATTCAAGCTTCATGATACAGCTTGACAGACTTTGGTGCAATTTAATCCATTTTAATACCATCCCAAGCAATATATTCAATATTTTTCTTTTGTAAAAAGTTTTTTTATTAATTTTCAATTTTATTTTATTGGTATGTCTGTATTGTCTGCATGTATTGTAAGTCCACCCTAGATCATGCAGTGCCCATGGTGGTCAGAAGAGGGCTACTGTTTTCCTGAAAGTGGAGTTAAAAGATAATAGCACCATGTGGATGCTAGGAAGTGAACCCAGATCCTCTGCACGAGCATCTACTGCTCTTGAATGCTGACCCATCTCTCCAGCCCCTCAATATTTTCTTATTATTGTTTAAATTCTACAATTGTAATATATTAAAAATAAATCCTATTGTGGGGCTGGAGAGATGGCCTAGTGGTTAAGAGCACCAGCTGCTCTTGCAGAGGACCCGGGTTTGATTCGCAGCACCCACATGGTAGCTGAGAAATATCTTTAACTCCAGTTCCAGGGGAATCCAACTCCTACACCCCCTTTCTGACCTCTGTGGCATTGCACGACACGGGTGCACAAACTTACATGCAGACAGTGTACTCATACACATGAAAAATAAATAAAATAAAATAATAAAATAAATCCTATTGCATAGTGGTATAATTGCTTTCTTTTTCTTATCTTTTGAGAGAGGGTCTTCCTGCAGCCCCAGCTGACCTGGAACTCACTATGTAGAGCAGGCTGACCTTGAACTCATAGAGATCTGTCTGCCTCTGCCTCCCAAGTGCTGATATTAAAGGCATGCACAACCACACCTGGCACGTTTTCAAATCTTAATATATTTAGTGAGGTAGTCTCTCAATCATTTAAATTATCAAAAACATATACTGTAAAAATAAGAATTTGCTCATATAGCACTTCCATTTATATTTAACTCAATTACATGATGAGATTTTATTATCTCATTTTGTGTTGTTTTGCCTTTTAACGATCTAGGATTATGGAAATCATGTTTTAAATGTACGTTTTCATGGAAAGTCCTCAATAGGTAATTTTAGATGTATACAATTAAAGTTCATTATCTATACAGACTTATTAAAAAGGAAGTTGCTTAGAGTAGTGGTATTTCAATCTACTGATCAGAACCATTTATATATTTATAATATTCCCATGGAACATATTTGAAATAATCATTTTTATTTATTATTCCCCAGTACAATCTCATTTGCTGTCATTCAAGATTCTTTCTAAAATAACTGTCTCCTCCTTTTAGGGCTCATATATTACAAATCAGCAAGTAACCTCATAATCAGTTATGATTTCCTTAGAGCTTTTCTTCTAACAGCAGAGACAAGACAAGGATAACCACTTTCACTACATAGTCTACTGAGCACTGTAGGTACTATCCAAAGAAATTATGCAATGAGGGAAATAAAAGGCATTTTAACAAGTAAGGAAGAAGCTAAATTACATCTGTTTGATAATGACTTTCTTTTATATACAGAAAACCCTGAAGAATTCCCCAAAGAACTATTAGAACTAATAGACAATTCAGTAAAATGTCCTGATACAAATGCAAAAATTACTAATATCAGTAGTTCAAAAGTATAAAATGATAATAACCACAAATTATAATATAAATAGTGGTGAGGTTTATCAAGGAGATGGCAGACATGTACACTATAAATACAGAAGTCTGGTTAAAGAAATTTAAGAATTCTTAAATAAGAAGAAAGAAATTTCATGGTCACTGCCTTGAAACATAATACATGTAAAATATCTGAAAAAATTTAGCAAAATATTCTAAATTTTTAATCTATTTTTTTCACAGAACTTAAAACATGTTTTAAGGAAATACCAAAGGCATTGGTAGTAAAAAGCTTTCATGAGCATACCAGAAAATCGATAGAATCAAGACAGAATATTACTGGCATAAAAAAATAGACACAAAGACATCAAACAGAATATGAAGTCTACTAATACAGTGACATTGTAGAATTGCAATTCTCTGAAGAAGTGAGTGCATAATGAAGATCCTGCAAGCTGGCAAGAGCTTCTTTTTATTTAATTTATGCATTCACAGCTTGTGTGTGTGTGTATGTGTGTGTGTATGTGTCTGTGTTGTTTAGAGCAAATTGTGTTCTTTTATCCTCCTTCCACTGCCACCAGAACCTTTCTGATTTCTAAAACATCCTCTTTGATACTTTCATGTCTTTTTTATTAGAACATCTTGATTGGAGAGAGATGATATTGTAAAAAATCGCCTTGGATTATCTTTGGTGCACTTTGAATTGGCTACATCTGATATAACCAACATCTTTTAACTACTGGGTTCATATCCTAGAATGTTTTTCAGAGCTTAGAGGATCTGCATTTCCTATCAAACTTAAAATCAGGAAAACTACAAAATGCCATCTTATACCTGGAGGGAGTATCCTTGTGTACCTCAAGTACGTGGTACCCGATCAATGTACTTGGTACATGTATTGATTTATAACTCCTCAATGTTTTTTTAACTATAAACATCACTATAGCTTATTTCACTATGGAATATATTATTCAAGTTAACCGAAACTCAGGATCCTAGTGCAGCCAAATTTGGTTCAGAATAAAAGTCTTATTAAATTGTAGCAAGATCTGTGTTTAGCACTCATAGGCTGAATAAAATGTTGTACTCTTAACTCTCTTTGTGTTAGTTTTTGTTTGTTTCTTGAGACAGAATCTCTTTATAACCCCAGCATGCTGGAGCTTGCTATGTAGAGTGTTAGATCCAAGTGTAAATACACTTGTCTCTTCATCCTGGGTGGTGAGATTGAAAGTGTGTATCACCACACTTAGCTTATTCTTTCCTGATTCAATGGAATAAAACAGTTAAGAGAAAGACATATGTATTTATTAACATGGAGCACAGAAAGAGCCCAATACTTTTTACAAACATATACTTCTTTCTGTATAGGAGATAGAGTATTGAGAATATACAAATTATTACAAGTGAAAGAATTCATTATCTCAGAGACAGGATCTTTGAATAAGTAAATTAGATAAACACTATCCTGAACTAGGAATCCAGAATGTAGTAACAGTAACCCATCTTTTTTTTTTTTATCCTGAAGTAGATATTGCACTTTCATAGTGGGAATGCAGGCCTGCTTTATATCCATTTTCATTTTACTTAATTCATAAGAGGCAAATTCTACAGGCCGCTTTTGTCTGTCCTTGAGGTTAAACGATCGAGTATATAATTTCAGACTCAGAATGTTGGGCTATTATTGACCTCAATCAAAAATACATGCTAATTTAAATTGACTTCCAACAGAAATGCTACAAAAACGTAGTAGGAAAAAGCAGTGAAAAAATTGGATTATCCAGAGAGAGAAAAACGAATTAGCTCCTCATGTTACAAAATTAATCTCAAAATGGAAATCTTCAACACAAGAAACTACTCCACAAAATCCATTTCAACCATATTTTTAATATTACTCTAAAATATTAGCAACAAGAGCAAAAAGAAGACAAATAAGGTCAGCCACACTAAATGTTACTGTCCATCCAAGGATAATAGAGAGAAGAGAGAAACTTTAGAATAGGAGGAATACAAACCCCATGTTTTACAAAAGCTTAGTATTCAAACTATTTAAGGCATTAAACCATATTAAGAGCAAGAAAAGTGGATAATTTAAAGAATTGAAAGTATCTGGTCAAATGTTTCTCTAAAGAAAACACAGAAATGGGTAACAGGTGCAGTGAACAGAATACCAATAATTAGGGAAATCCAAACTAAAATTGTAACTTTCATTTAAAATGAACTATTATTAATTGGCAACTTTAATTTCTGTTATGAAAATATGAAGAAGAAAAAGGAACCCTTGTACACCACTGGTGAGAAGTGACTTAGTACAGACTACATTGTAAAAACAGTATTGTTTCCGCAAGAAATAGGAAAAATAGAATTAGCGAATCACTAGTTCTTTCTAACTCTCTGAGTAAACAGAAATCAATGTGGTCAAAGCATATCTGCATCCCTGTGTTCACTGTAGGGTTAATTACAGCGGTTATGATATGGAAGGTATCCAAATATCTACCAGTAGGTCCAGTAGGTGGCTGGTCAAATAAAGGCACGCGTTGCCAAGCCAAACAACCCAAGTTCAATCTTCAGAACCTACATGGTAGTAGAACAGAACCAGGTCCAATATGTTGTCTTGACTGGTATGCACACACACACACACACACACACACACACACACACACACAGAATAAATAATTAAATTAAAAAAAAAAAACATCGTGAAGCCTATGCTTTGCTTTTAAAATATTTAATGGTCAATTAAAGATAGCAGTTTTCCCGGTTTTATAAGAGATTACCTCTACAATAGTTGTCTCCAATTTACAGTTGGGGAGCGACCTCATCATCGTCATATTTCTCCTTGTTCTATGGGTGGGAAGGCAAGGAAGTCTCTCATATCAGAACCTTTGTGGCACCTAGAAGGTAAGTTTCATTAGGACTCATTATAACTAGTTGTTACATGTAGGATCCACAGAGGGGTTCGATGTTTATGGCAATCTGAGGCTTTTCTTCCTTTGAATGTTCAGACGGGTCAGCCTTTCCGTTGCCACTTTTTGGTACATCCTACTCAATGCAAACCTGTATCTTTTCTTTCTCAGCCGTTAAGTTGGTGACGTTTTGTCCTGTTGGAACAAACAAATCTTTTCCCATAGTTAGTTTTAAGATTTGAATTGCAAGGGTTTGATGAAAAGGTTTCATGTCTTTCTGTATCCCCCCCCCCCCCCGGGGAAACTGAGCGTGGAAAAGGATTTATTCTCTGATCAGAACCAAATATAATACTAAAGACCAAGGGCAATGCAACTCAGGCAAAATATATTAATAAAGGAGCTCTGACATCAGCAATGGATTGTTACTACCCGGTGGATGTTTGGCCAGGGGATCCAAGGCCCCACAAAAGGTAAGGGCCCTCCTTCCCTCTAAGTTGGGATACCTACAGGAGGA
>VZQC01015695.1:508604-533134 GCA_009823505.1 Rhizomys pruinosus | reverse complement strand
ATATATATGTGCATATATATATATATATATATATATATATATAAACACTGGTACTCTAGTGGAAGAAATGAATGAGAAAAACAACTACCTACTAATTGGATTTAAGGCCAGCTTCACAAGATGTAGTGCACATCTGAAACTATTATCAGGGCTGAGATTCTGTGACTAGACAGATGACAGGCCAAAGCGAAGAATCTGTTACTATCATTCTCTTAAATAAATATAGCATTCAACTGATTCACAAAGACTTAACCAAAGAACAGTACATCTCTTAACTGTCACCTGAGAAGATCATTTTACTCCCTATGCTGATCTTTCAGCTAAAGAAGGTCTTTCAAACTTTCTCTGACTTATGTGTCTCTGCATTACTTCTCATTCTCCTTCCTTACTATTTTATTTTCCTGAATAAAGATCCAGACAAAAAAATAAATTTCCCATATAATCACTTTCAGACCAGAGAATCTGCCATTGTGCTCAGAGCATGTGCTGCCTATTCTAGTACCTAAATTATGCATGCTAAATACTAAGTTAAAATATTTATTTATCCAATTTCCTTCTTTTAAAAAAATTTTTATTAATTCTTTTTATTTCTGTATGTGTATGAATGTACTGTCTGCATGCAAGTTTGTGCACCTGTGTCGTGCAATGCCGCGGAGGTCAGAAGAGAGTGTCGGATTCCCCTGGAGCTGGAGTTCTCCTGGAATTGGAGTTTCAGACGGTTCTCGGCCGCCATGTGGGTGCTGGGGATCGAACCCGGGTCCTCTGCAAGAGCGGTCGGCACTCTTAACCGCTAGGCCATCTCTCCAGCTCCCCAATTTCCTTCTTAACAGAATGAGTAAACAAAGGCAAAGTACACTTGTTATTCATTTGGGGATGCCTGGATACTGGAATACAGACTGTTGCTTGAAAAAACTGAAACACATCCCAGGGTGCTAGTAAATTAAAACTAATGTTTCACAGTTAAATTTTGCTGAGATTTCATATTGCAATGTGTGTATTTTTTCTTTGTTTTCCATATAATTTTAACAAAAGTTTTCACCAACCATGAAATTATGGCAATAATACTAGATATGGATTGAATCATAATAAAACTCAGTAGCAAATTGGAGATTCAACACTCCTCACATGGCTTTCACTTACCAATGTATTTCCTAAGTGTTCAAATTAGTATAAAATATCCTGAATGGTGATTAGTCTCTCTACATCAGATAGTCCTTTGTGAATAAGCACATGTCCAAATGCCTTTGAGTTCAAATGAAAGACCTGAGCCATTTGTTTAAAAAACAGCACAGGAGAGTGCACAGAGCTTAGATTGGGGATTTCCCAGGACCACCTGAATCACAGAGTACACCCCCAACACCTAATGGAATTGCTGAGGGAGTATTCAAGTGGAGTCTTTTTAAAATTTTATTTATTTTTATGTGTATTTATTTTTTATGTGCATGAATGTACTGTCTGCATGTAGGTTTGTGGAACCCTGTCGTTCAATGCCGCAGAGGTCAGAATCCTATTTCATTTCTTTATGTTCTTCATTTCTTCATCTTCATTTAAACTTTCTCTTCAAATCAGAGAGAAAAAAATCTACCTATTGAGATTAGGTCAAACAAGCAAAGTCTAAATTAGAAGTCAGGAAATTATAACCGGTGCTTGATAAGAAGATACTCAAAGCCAAGGAACTCTATTTACTCAAATCATGGCCACGTAATGAGATCTGAGAAGCAAAGAAAAAATTCAGTGTCAAAAATATTAACAATCATTTTCCATGAAAAATTGTTTGAATAAGATTAGTGAAGTTTTTGTTTTTTGACTTTTGTCCTCAAAATCACTTTGGGGTTAAAAAAATTACCTCACAATTTGATTTACACTTTCTGTGTACTGTAATCATTTTCATTGTAGTGATGTAGTTCATCATTACACACATGTATATTGCATCTTCTGAAATTCAGGATATGGGAGAGTAATCCCTGAATATAACTGAATTTGAAATAATATTTTATGGCTTATGAAGACAACACGACAAATTGCTTACTCTGGTTTCTATGATAAATCTCTCTTTGCAGTAAATATAGCTCTAATTGAAGGGTACACTTCAAGTTGCAGACAGCAAAAGACAAAAAGAAAAATACCAACTAGGAGGTAATTAATTGAAGATGTATTAGTTAGCAAGAAATTTATTCATTTGCTATGGTGCATAGAAAACTTATTCAGGTGTTATATGGGGAAAATAAAAAGTACAGCTCCTGGCCTTGATGATCATAAGAATTAATTTTCACCAACAAACACAACCACATCTGCATTTGAATATTTTCCTTAAGTGGAAAACTGACAGATGTGAGCAAACATATGGTTCCAATTCAGTTCACAAGTGCTAAGTGAGTGCAGTGAGAATAGAATAATCAGAGCAGCCCTGAGCTCTTTAAGATTCCTAAAAGGCGTACTTCTGAATTAAATTTTTACTCATGGAAAATTTTAAATGCTTTTAACACTAATGTGGACCTAGGCCAAACACTAGTACATTCATTCATAGATTTATTGTACTAGCACTGTGTTATGGTCTGTTTTCTATTGCTGTGATAAAAACACTCTGACTAAAAACATGAGGGTGTGAAAGAGATTATTAGATTGTGGGCAAATAGTCCTACACTCAGACGTGAGTGGTATATCCAGGCTACTAATCTGCTTAGCATACTAGGAAGAGCAGAAAATACAGAGTATACCATGTTTTCTACTACCACATGCTTGTCAGCATCCCTCTTTTATGAATATGCCTCATGAGTTAGGATAACTTTTGATGGTATGGAGGTATAAGATTGGCCATTGGGAGGTGATGTCACACCATGTAGGAGTTCCCGGCCCCAGAACTATTTAAGTTACTAGATGTGTGGAAATAAATGCACTTTTATGGTTTGGTAACACCTTACATGATCCCCAGCATCTAACTGAGTCAGTGGTCATTTTAGAAAGGTTGATTGTGGAGCCATCGACCCCACAGCTGGCTCCTCAGCTCCACTGGTTGTGGGAGCCAACAGGTCTACAACCCACTGGAGGGTGTGTTTGGTCACAAATCTGTATGTTTGGTTGCAAAGCCACCAGCCCCATGCACCTGCTGTCTTCAGACTGTTCAGCTATTGGGTCAGCAGTCCTACAATTGGATTTAAAAATTCTTAGTGATGGGCTGGAGAGATGGCCTAGCGGTTAAGAGCGCCGACCACTCTTACAGAGGACCCGGGTTCGATCCCCAGCACCCACATGGCGGCCAAGAACCGTCTAAAACTCCAATTCCAGGAGAACTCCAGTTCCAGGGGAATCCGAGACCCTCTTCTGACCTCCGCGGCGTTGCACGACACGGGTGCACAGACTTGCATGCAGACAGTATATTCATACACATACAATAAATAAATAAAATTAATAAAAAAAAATTCTTAGTGATAATATGTCACTGAGAGAAATCATGCCAGTTACCTGGAGGTAAGACCTGATTCAAAGGCCATGCATGGATGGTGATTACTCCAGCTGTCTTGCTCAGCTACTTTTCTTATGTAGCCCAGACTTACCTCCCTATAGATGACACTACCCTAAATAGGCTGGCACTGCCCTAACGTATCGGTTAGCAATTAAGAACATGCCACACAGATGGCCATAAGCTGATCCATAGGAGTAAATTCCGCACTTGAGATTTTCCCAGGTAAGTTGACAACCAAATATAACAGCACACATTGTGCTAGTTAATTTAATTACTGTATTTTTCATTTTTTGCCATGTATCAATTCATTCATCCATTCATTTATCCATCCTTTTATTCGTTCTTAAATTCTTGCATTCATTGATCCAACTAACCATAATTTATGGAGGAATTCATACTTATCAGATGAAGTGATAGAGGGCATTGATAAAATAAAACAATTTATATACATAAAAGATTATTGCTATTAGCTCTCTCCTTGGAGGAATAACTCACAGCAGATGCCACAAGCTTATGTCCTCTAGTGGTTAGGCGATGTTATAAGCCACAATAAGAACTTGTCACCCTTTATAGAGAAACCACAGTTTGCAGATTAGCATACCATCCACGCATCTGTGTCTATGCTCACAGCTTAGCTTGACATAATAAGTGGTACTGCTTAAATGCCTGTACATCCAATAACTTGTGCTTTGTTAGTATGACTAAAAAGGGTATCACTGGGAAAGCTGTCAATCCATGAAGGGAAACAACCTGAACAGATTGGAGTCCAAAATGACAACTCCAAAGAAATTAGACTGTTTTCTTCTCACCCACTTGTGCCCCTTTCCCAAAGCCCAGGGAACAAACTGCGGAAGAGGAGGCGTGGTAGATTGTAAGGGCTGTGGAGAGATAGGGGTGAATCATGAGACTACAGGAATATAGTCTGGACTCCTGATTGATCAACATGCCTGTGCATACAAGCTTCTCCAACTGGACTATGGGAACCTTGGGTTGTTCAAAATTTGGACATAGATACTTGCAAAATGCACCAATTACCTAATTGTATGACATACTGAGTAACATCAATGTTATCTGCAAACAACTGTGTCATTATATTGTAGAATCCCTTAAAAATAAAAAAATAAATTAAAAAAAGATTATTGCTATTAAGATATTTTTTATAATAATCAGTGCTAGGTATATACCCACAAGACTGATATTACTGCAGAAATACATGCACAGCCATATTTATTGCAGCTCTGTTCACAATAGCAAAAAGCTGGAACCAACCCAAATGCCCCTCAACTGACGAGTGGATAGAGAAAATGTGGTACATGTACACAATGGAGTTCTATGCAGCGATAAAGAAAGACGCCATCATGAACTTAGCAGGTAAATGGATGGAGCTACAAGATATTATATTAAGTGAAGTAACACAGTCCCAGAAAAACAAACGATGAATGGTATCCCTCATATGGTGATGCTAGCGCCAATAACCCAGTTATAAATATTTCTTGTGGAGAGGGATGCATATTAAAAGAGCAACAACAGAAAGACTGCATCAGAAAACTGACTGAAATGGTGAATTGGGAGGGGTGGGAGGGGCTGGAGAGGGACATGGGTTTATATTCGATTAATGTATATTTAATTGACGTGAGTTCAACAAGTATCCAATTTTGCCCAGACTCTGTCTGCAGGATACATGGTGTTTTAGGACTTAGTAAAAGTAAATATGTGTATATTAAACAACATTGGTTTAAAGGTTCTGATAAAAGGGGTAATGCACCCGTGTTAATTGGAAATATAAATTGTTGTCCACATTTGTTTTACTTAAAATCTGTATAACAATAACTTTGGGATTGACACATACAAATGTTCTTTATGATTTTTCTGTTGTACAGTATAATCTTGTAGCATTCTTTTTTACCTGTAGGATGATTTAACTTAAATTATTAAGTTTGCTTCTGAAGTTAATGACATAGAGTCACCCAAAACAGCTTGGGTGAATTTGATGAAATCTGTGCCTTGATTCCAGCCTTATAGGTATGTGTAATACAACTACCTTTTTAAGACTCATGGTTCAAAAAACAAAAACCTAAAATAAAAAGGGGGGGATACAGATATATATGAAATCTTTTTGTCAAAATCTTTGCAAGTCAAATCTTAAAACTAACTATGGGAAAAGATTTGTATGTTCCAACAGGTCAAAATGTCACCAACTTAATGGCTGAGAAAGAAAAGATACAGCATTGTGTAGGATGTACCAGGAAGTGCCAGCAAAAAGGTTGGCCTGTCTGAACATTGAAAGGAAGAAAAGCCTCAGACTGCTACAGACATCAAACCCCTCTGTGGATCCTACTTATAACAACTATTTATAGTGAGTCCTAACGAAACTTACCTTCTAGGTGCCGCAAAGTTTTAATACGAGAGACTTTCTTACTTCCCCTCCATAGAACAAGGAGAAATATGATGATGATGAGGTCATTCTCTAACTGTAAATTGGAGCCAACTGTTATAGAGATAATATCTTATAAAACCGGTAAAACTGCCTTCTTTAATTGACTAATAGACATACGAACTGTGAAAAAGGATTATTCTCTATTCAGAACCAAATATAATACTAAAGTCTCCTTAAGCTGCACACTTAAGCAAAATATATTAATACAGGAGAGCTCTGATATCAGCAATGGATTATTCTACCAAGGAGATGTTGGCCAGGAGATCCAAGCACCCCCCCCAAATGTAAAGGCTTCTTGCCTGTAAACTGGGATACCTCCAAGAAGAGAGGCGATAAGGCCCTGATGTAAGCATGGGAAAGATGTATTGAGACTGCACTTGGAAGTGTACAGTTGGTCTCTGGAATACCAGAGAGTGTTACCAAAGGCTACTAAACCAATAAAGCAAATATAGGTCTCCTTGAGTCAGGAAAGTCTCCTCTGTCAGCACCACCTACCTCACCTCCCTGGAAATACTGTGCAGCAGTGGCAGCCATATACCTGTATATCCCAAATCTAATTGGCTATTGGCTCTCTCCTTGGAGAAATAACCTACAGCTGATGCCACAACCTTACATCCTCTAGCGGTTAGGAGATGTTATAAGCCACTGTAAGACCTTGTCATATTTTATAGAAAAAACCTAATTCATGGATTAACATACCATCCAAATATCTGTGTCTATACCAAAGTAACCTACCATAACAATTAGTCCTGTTTAAATACCTATACATCTAATTGCTTGTTCTTCATTAGTAGGATTGAAAGGTTATTCCTGGACAAAGTGTCAGCCCATGAAAAAAACAGCCAGAATTGACCAGAGTCCAAAACAACAGCTCCAGAGAAAGTAGACTGTTTTGCTTCTCATCCACCTGTGCCCCTTTTCTAAGACTAGGGAACAATCTGCAGAAGAGGGGGCATGGTAGAATGTAAGGGCTGTGATTGGGGTGAATGGTGAAACTACAGCAATATAGTCTGGATACTCATTGGATCAATTTGATTGAACATACAAGCCCCCCCAGCTGGATGGTGAGACACTTGGGCTGTGTGGGTTTGGGCACAACTGCTTGCAAATTGGTTTTACATTAAGGATGCTTGTACTCATAAATTATGACTTATTGTTAAAAAATGAAAAATAATAAAGAATAGAAAAAAATTTTAAAAAGAAGCTGCTTTGTATTGCCACAAAATAAATTTGTTCCAAATACAGTCAGGAATTAAAATACACATTAAAAGGAACATATTGTCTTAGAAAGAAAATGAGACAAGGAAAAACATGGATTGTGAGAAGAAAAAACATTAAATATCAAGGAACACCACTAAGTTAATAATTTAGATTATAGATTATACGGTTATTTGTAATATATTACTTAAAATAAGCATGTTGGAGGAAAGAGGTAACAACAAAATCTCATCTCCCTAGGAGTATTAAGTCCCTAAATGCTGTCTAATTTTATATGTACATGTTCATCTTTTAGCTTGAAAATGTAGCCTCTGCCTCCCAAGTGCTAGGATTAAAGGCATGTTCCACCATGCCTGGCAATTTCCTACATATTTTAATCATAATATTCTATTTTTCTCGTTGTTTATTTGTTTCCCTTTATAACCCAGTTTGTACTAGACTTACAATCTCCTAGCCTCAGGCACTGAGTGAGTCCTTACAAGTATGTAACAGCACAGCCAGTTTTTAGCTGGATATGGTTATTCAGAATTGATTTCTGGACTTCTACAAAAAGATCAAGTGTTAACAGCTGAGGCATTTCTTCAGCCTCTAAAATGTATTCACATTTTCTAAACATTAACAGCCACAAATTAATTTTATTCACTTTTGTTTTATTTATTATTATGTTATGGATGCAAATGTTTTGCTTCCAGGTATGTAAGTTCATTCATGTTGTGCAATGCCCGCAAAGGCCAGAGTAGTGCACTAGCTCCACCTGCAACTGAAGTTAAGAGGGATCCTTAGCTGCCCTGTTGGTTTGCAGAGAGTCCAGTCCTCTGCAAGAGCAGTCAATGCTCGTTACTGCTGAACCATCTATCCTGGCTTTTAAATTTATTTTCTACATTTACTATTAATTACCCCACAATAGTGGCTTTATTATGAGGAATGTGCCTGTTACTAGGACAGAATATCCAGTCTACCCAGTGTAACTTACAGCTGAATTTGATGTATTTGAGATTATTAATCCTCTCCCATGAGTTAATTAATGGTCTACTCTCCCTGCTCACTCCTCACTACCCTACCTATCAGGAGCCTCTTTTCTAAAGAAGGCCAGGTCTCCCTGACTTCCACATGAATAAGGAACTACATGGCCTCATGTCAGATGAAATCAAGAAAAGCAGAAGTTCTGTTAAGAAAAGAATACTTCTCCTGTAGAACATAATTAATTCATGGTCATAATTACTAATGAGTATTCAATAATTTCTAAAGCTCTTACAACAACTTCTGGCTTCTTGAATTTTTTTCTCCTAAAATAGTTAGATTTTTGTGTATTTTATTTACTATTTTATATGTTTGAATATATTGGCTGCACATGTGTAAGTGCATCCATCTTGTATAATGCTTATGGAAGCTAGAAGACTTTGATCTCCTGAAACTGGAGTTATGAATGAATTTTTAACAGCTATGTGGGTGATGGAATGAAATGGGTCCTGTGATAAGAGCAAATGATTCTAAATGAAAGAATAAACTTGTACTCTAAGTAATTCATTTGTAGTGTATCTGACAAATCATGTTATATGGCATTGAACCAGAATTAGATGTTCATTATAAGTAAAATTAAAGAATATATGTCTATCCTGAACAAAATATTAAACTTATTGCTTAAATTTCAACTTGTGCATATATATATATATATATATATATATTATTATATATATATAACCAAACATTTGGAAACTATATGTTTCTAAATGTCACTTAAATACTAAGCTGTAAATTTGTATAGATAATACCAGACCTCATGTAAATTTTTGTAGTTTTATATTTTTCCTGTTCAACACCATATTCATTCATAATAATTCTTGTGCATTGTGGAACAAGTGTCATATATTCTTCTACAATGAAGAAATTCCATGTTGTGTGATGAAAATATTCAAAAGCTTCTGTGTCCTTAAGCCTGGGATTTTTCTTAAAATTAATGAAATCTATCACATTTAGT
Source organism: Rhizomys pruinosus (assembly GCA_009823505.1). Taxonomy (NCBI): domain Eukaryota; kingdom Metazoa; phylum Chordata; class Mammalia; order Rodentia; family Spalacidae; genus Rhizomys; species Rhizomys pruinosus. The sequence goes on along the minus strand of VZQC01015695.1, from coordinate 524,038 downwards.
GAGACCATACTTTAAGACATAATGTTTGAATCCTATCTGAAATGGAATCAATTGTGATTAAATTTTCTGAACAGTAAGAGTCATTTTATTTCAAGTCTGAGTATTCACATCCTATGTATGTATTTGGCCAATGATGTATAGAATTTAAAATGTTTTTGAAGCATACATAACTTACTTTGGGAATTTTAACTGCTATAGTAAATAATTAAAAGACAGGCAGAGACAGACATGATCATAGGAGTTTGGCATGGAATTTAATTATAGACAGAATATTCCTCAGTACGAATTTTTACTGACTCCCCTCTGTTACACATTAACAACGCCTATTTTCAAATCTTCATATGACTTAATAAACAAACACTTCCTTAGTGTGAATGAAATTATCAAGTTTTAGTCAGCTAAAGTGAATAATGATTTTGTAACGTTTTAACATATTTAAATTTGATTCTCCATTCACTCTATCAATTCCAAATTTCTTTTCAGTTTCTTGCAACTACCTTGTCAATATAATAATGTGGATAAAAATTCCCAACCTACCCCAGCTTGGAAATGAAGAGTCCAGTTCCATCTCTGCATGTAATGATGACAGTACTTTACTGAGTTGTTCTGGAGTAGCAAAGAAGTAGTAGAATTTGTAATATCCCATAGTACTCTAGAGTGAGGTACCTGATCAGACAAACCCAAATGGCAGTACTTTGAATTCATTTCATAAAACACAGCAACATGTTTAAAAGTAAAGTTTTAGCCATGAAAAAAGAAAAAAAAATTCCCATAGTTCGTATTCCAAATAGAAGAGATGGAATCTAAGTAGTCCTTCAAACAGTACTCAAGAATCTAAGATTCGAGTGCTTTATCAAAACTCGAGAAACTGAAGAAGCTCTTTTGCAATGGATTTGTTCCACCATTCTACTGGGTTTATTCTAAGTACTTGCAGTGTGTCACAATTAAGTGTGATAAATAAAAAGTTGCTCTCTAAGAGTCTTGTTGGATGTATTCAAAGACTTATGTGCTTTAAACCTGTAACAGGCAGGTCTTCCTTAAGTAAGTTCTTACAGGTATGCAGCAGTCATTTACCTCTTATTGTAGAAACCAGAAAGCTGCTATTTGGAGCTTATAAATTCCATTTTTATTCATCATTATAATCAATATGGTACAGGAAAAATAAAAACTAACATACAAATCTTATAGCAAAGATGATACATAAATTTCATTCATTTCTCTTAAAAAAGGCCATTAGGAAAAGTGGAGACTTTCTCATTAATTGTGCAATCAGGAAGGATGACATCCTTCACCTTAGAAATACACAAGGATTTTTAGCCCTATTGATTTTCATCAAAAACTCTGACTGTGATTCTAAATTTGGAAACCATTAAAGAATCCATGTCTTTTAAAATGAGCATCAAACATCATAAAAATTTTTTAGCCATGGTCGGTATTTCCTTTCATTCAAGTCTGTGTTTTGAAAGATGAAAGTGACCAAGGAATCACTAAGTGCATTGATGCTGGCTTCAGTGTTTCAGTAACCTCCATTATGCAGATGAAGGATTTACAAAGAACATAAAGAAGCATTGTAGTAAATGCAAAATCTGGCTACAATCTCTGCCTTCTGACCTTTATCTTTTTGCATTGTTGTTTAGTTCTCTGAAGAATACTACTAAAACTAGATACATGTTTGAAATCATTACTGACTTCTAAATTTCCATCCTCTTTCTCCTAAATTCATTTAAACATTATTTTAATATCATAATTTTCATGTCAAACAAAATATTTATATTTATACCTATACAACATTAACATAGTAATTGCATTTTTTTCATGTGGACTTGTAACCCTATTTTTACATTTCTTTAAATGTTTGTACATCTGTCAGCACATGTGCACTTATCTTTATTTACATGTTTGTACATCTGTCAGCACATATGCACTTATCTTTATGCACAGGGAAGGCATAGGTAGATTCACATGCCTTCTTTAATCACTCCCTGTCTTATTGTGTGAGGCAGTATCTTGCAAAGAAACTTGAGCTCACTAATGTGACTAGATAGATTCCCTGGACTCTGCCTCACCTGTACTGAGATAAAAAAGGGACCCGCTGGGATGGAGAGATGGGCTAGCGTTTAAGAGCGCCGACCACTCTTGCAGAGGACCCGGGTTCGATCCCCAGCACCCACATGGCGGCTGAGAGCCGTCTGTAACTCCAATTCCAGGAGAACTCCAGTTCCAAGGAAATCTGACACCCTCTTCTGACCTCCGCGGCATTGCACGACACGGGTGCACAAACCTACACGCAGACAGTACATTCATACACATAAAAAATAAATTATTAAAAAAAATCTTGTGAAAAAAAAAGGGGGACCCGCATCATGCCCAGGTTTCCACACGGGTGCTGGGATTATGACCTCAGGTCTTCTAGATTGCAGAGAAATAATTTTGCAGATTGCACCATCTCCCCAGGTCCTTATTTTCTATTTTGTGTTGCTAATTGTATGCACTTACACCTGTGCTTAATGTACAATGTGCTTTTATTTGTTTCTTTTCCATTTTGCTATCAGCCAACTTTATTCATTCTGCGTTACTGAGAATATCACAGCTAAACAATGATTTGAAGAGATCACCCAACTAATTTGAATATTAGACATCTGAAAGAATGTTTTAAAAAAGTAATAGTGTATACTGAAATTGTATCTATATGTTTCAGATTTAGCAATAATGAATTGTTCAATTTTCAAAATATGCACTTATATTTATTATTTTGATATTATTTTTAAAACTGTGTTGTGTAATCCCAAGACTCGTGAGGCAAAAGTAGGTGGATCTCTGCGAGTTTGACAACAGTCGAAGCCACGGTGTGGGTGCACTAACACACATGCAGGCAATACACTCATATACATAAAATAAAAATAATATTTCTTATTTTTGGCTGGATTGTGTAATAATAAACAAGTAAATACTATATTTATATAATGTAAATGGTGACTGCTTGATCAAGTACAGCTTCCTGAAATTCCCAATCATAGGGCTTACACATGCATCCTCGTTTTTTTTTAAAATAATTTATTGTGAACAAGTCTATCTTTATGACATATACTAAAACAATTAGTGTCAGAGCAAAAAAAAAAAATGTATGAATGAAAACCCTTGATAAAACTACCAGTAGGAAACTAGAAATTTTTTTGAACGCTCTTGAAAATATCAAATCCATGGTTATGTTCAGGGCTTAATGCTAAATGGAGAAAAATCTAGAAACACTGACCCAACAGAACTAGTAATAGTGCTTTCTGAGTAGATCGCCTTCTGTGCTGGCCTTCTACAGCAAGTTCCACTGGTCCTCCTTGCAATTACTGTCTGAAATTTTAAGGTGGATGATAGGTATCTCAGCTCTGTGGTAAAGCCAGATTCAGGCTTTTATATTGTTTCATTTAATGTTAAATATCTTGTTTCCTCAGATTGCAACAAACATTTGAATGATTAAAGATATTTAACAATTAATTTTGATTTTTTTCTTCTCAATATTTTTGTTTGGTTTATAATGGAGCAAAATGGTGAAGGTTCTCAGTGTTCCTTTCTGATAATGCTTCTTATCATACAGTATTAGTAATGCAACACCACACCTGTTAAATAAATCCAAATAAATAGTTTTTACATGGTAATTATCAAGAGATATCTTCTATCTCCTCTTTTTTGTCACTCCTTTCCTCTCCCTCTACTCTGTCTCTTGCATACCTCAGGGAAATCTTCATTTACTCTCCAGTAGTAAGTATTGAAAATAAACACAGAGTAAAGGAAAATATATGTATCTATTTCTATTTCAGTGGTTTGCCTGCTCAATATAGTATTTCATTTAGAATGTCAAAGTGAAATGTGTATATGTATTGGTGTGTGTGTGTGTGTGTGTGTGTGTATGTGTGTGTGTGTACAGGTACATGTGCACACATACAAATACGTATTTCATACTATATGCATTTTAAATAAGAAAATTAACATCTACATATCTGTGATTGATACATTTACACAAAGTCAATAATATCTAGATTTATATGTGTACATATTATAGGTATATTTATTTGTATACATAGATATGAGCATGTACACAATTAGGTCTATTGTCAATAATTGTGATTATTATAATGTGTTTCTAATCAATTTCCCTAATCTTGCTAATAATTTCAGTAACTTTATGAATTCTAGTTATATACTATAAAAAATTATGTGTATAATTTTAGACATTTTCTTATTATGTTAACTCCTGAAATAATAAAATTGTACCTTACTACCTATTAGATTTGTTACAGAAATTTTATATCTGTCAACTCTTTTATGTATTTGTACATTAGGATCAAATTACCATCATTTTAGGATATGTTTACATTAGGCCTTGTTTGGAAGTAACACTGTCTTTTTAATTAAATATATTAAATAATTTTTATCAATATATTTATGAGGTATATTCTAGTATACTCCTCATTTGCAGGATCAAATTGTGCATTCTTTTTATTTATTTAATTGACTGTAATATATTAAAATTTAAGGAGTTGTTAAATATTATGTCCAAATGTCTGAAATATATCTTTGAAAAATATGGGTAAATGTGACAAATCTTACATGTATCTTATAAATATGTCATCAGTGAAATTTCAGAAACTGACCAATGAGTATTTAAGAAGCTAAAAATCTGATATTATTTTAAAAATCTTAGTATATTTGTGCATATATTTTTCATTAGGCACATAAATATTTATTTGATACTTTTAAAAGAGAATTCTAAAGAATCCTCAGAGCTATAATAACCTTCTTATCAGAAAGGCAATCAGTTATGCTGTATTCAACCCTGTCAGTTTTGAAAAAAAAAAAACAAAAACTAAATCCAGAGTCCTGCCTAACAGGAGTGTATGTGCTAAGAAATGCATATTTATTTTCTGGTCTTTAAATAAGTATCACATTTCAATTTAAGTTTGATGTTTTAGAGTCGGAGAAAACATTGTCCTTCTGCTCAGCTCCAGCTTGTTTTTTAAACATCTCAGTCTAGTGTCAATAATTATAAAATTGAGGTGTGCCTCACTTGAAGGAGACCCAGATGTAATTTTGTTCACCTCAGTCTCTGTATTTATTCAGAATCTAATCGATCACAGAGTAGTCACATGTCACCTTGGAATTTAAAAGAGATCCACATGCACATTTACCATCCATATTTATTCCATTTAGAGTATTTTAGTGTTTTCATCTGGCTTCATTACATCAAAATCATCTTTTGATTTTATTCCCTACCATTACCTGGGCAAGTTTTAATTTTAATCTTAAACATTTAACAGTTTGGTCACAGTTGATAACTTCTGTTGTGGCTTTAATGTTGGGGTACTGAGACATTTCTTGCAGAGATTTCCCCCTTTGTCTAAATTGAATACTAGTAGCTTTTGACAGGCTGTGGCCAAATTCAAGAGAGAAAAAGCTGAGGTGCAAAAAGTTATTCTTTGCTCAGAATTTCGAAAATGAAGTTGATCCTTGCTGGAAAGGACAATGAAGGAAAGAGCTGCACTGATCACAGAAGGAATACAAAAAGAAGCTCATGTTGAGGCAGCTCATGAAATTAGGTGTGGAAACAGCCTCCAAAGACTACCACCTAAAAAGCTCTTCACTATTGTAAACATGTATGCACATGTATTTTTGCGGTAGGATGAGTCTTGTGGGTATATACCCAGAAGTGATATGACTGGGTCAGGTGGTAGGCTCATTTTGAGTCTTTTAAGGGTTCTCCATACTGCTTTCCATAATGGTTGTTCAAGTTTACATTCCCACCAGCAGTGGATGAGTGTTCCCCTTTCCCCACATTTGGTGTCTTTTGTTTTCTTGATTTTAGTAAGTCTGAGTGAGATGATATCCGAGACTGATTTTAATTTGCATTTCCTTAATTATTAATGATGTTTAATACTTTTAAAGATGTTTCTCAGCCATCTTATTTTTATTCTCACTGTAAGTCTGTTAGTTCTTTATCTTTTGAGTGATTCATTTGTTTTTTTACTTCTTCGTTTTATGAGTAGTCTACATATTCTTGTGTTAATTCTTGTCAGATGTCAGCATGTATCATTTTGGAAGGTTTCCTCCCATTGTGGGTTCTCTTCTACTTCTTTGATTTTCTTATCAATGTAACAGAAGTTTTTGATTTGTGAGAGCGTTTCACTTGAAAAATTCTGTGCACTGCAGTCTGATTTAGAAAGTCTTTCTGGGGCTGATGAGATGTGCTAGTAGATTAAGACTGCTTCGACGCTTTGCAGTAGGACTTGGGTTGTCCCCAGCACCCACATGGCAGCCGAGACCGTCTGAAGCTCCAATTCCGGAGACTCCAGTTCCAGGGGAATCCAGACGCCTCTTCGACTCGCAGCTATTGCAGACCCGGGTCAAAACTTGCATGGACACAGTCAATATACAGAATAAATATTATTATAATAAAAAAAGAATAGAAAGTTTTTCCTATGCCATGTTGTAGTTGTTGCAACTTTTTTTCTATCACCTTTAGAGTTTCATTTCACACCTGAGACTTTAATCTCACTTGGAGTTTATTTTGTACAGACTGAGAAGGTAGAATTAATTTTATTCTGCAAATGGTGATCCAGTTTGCAGCATTTACTTGAAGATGCTCTCCTTCCTCTCAATTGAGGTTTATTTTGCCCTTTCAAATTGTTGGCTGAATGTGTATGAGCATGAGTTTTGCATTCTCAAATTTGTTCATTGGTAACAGGTTGTTTTTGTTGCCATAGGCAAATCAAACTATGAATAAACTATCGATATGCCTGTAATATTGCTGTAGTCTGGTAAGGCAATCTCCTATTGCATTTTTCACTCAGGATTGCTTTAGCTATCTGGTGTTTGGTTTTTTCCATATGAATTTAAGATTTTTCAAGTCTGTGTAAGAGTTATGGGGATTGGGATTGGGATTGCATTGATGTATATAATTTGGGTAAATGACTTTTTTACCTATGTTGATTTTTTCCAGTCATGAGCATGGAGATCTTTTCATTTTTGATTGCATTTTTCAATCTCTTCTTCAGGGTTTTATAATTTTTGTTGTAGAGTTTTTGGTATTTTGGTTGTTTGTTCAGGTATTTTTTTATTTTTGATGCTATTGTGAGTGGGGAGGTTTTCTTATATTCTTTCTTCAGTTGCTTTTTGTTGGTGTGAAGAAAGGTTTTTGATTTTTCTAGGTTAATTTTGTATCGCATTTACTGAAGCTTTTGATCATTTCTAAGAGTTTTTTCTGGTGGAGTTTTTAGTTTCCCTTAGGTAAACTTTTATATCATCTGCAAAAAGTGTTAGCTTGACTTCCTCTTTGCAATTAGTATCCTTTAATTTCTTCTTTTTCTTATTGCCTAGCAGTGTTTAATGACTGTATGAAGCAGAAAGTAAGGGGCATAGTATTTCGTGTGAAAGGGGAAACCACAAGCAAAGATGTCAGATCATACGGGATACATTAAAAACTTATACAAAAATTAAAACTTAAGAGAACAGCAAAATAAAAGAGAGATTGGTATTTAAAAAAAAAAAAAAAAAAAAAAAAAAAAAAAAAAAAAAACCTAATAAAAAAAAAAAAAAAAAAAAAAAAATCGCCAGACTGGATGGTTTAGAGCAGATATTTATAAACTTTAAGAGGTCTCAATTTACTCTCAACTGTTCAGAAGGATGATAGAGGATTCTTTTTTTTTAATTTTTTTATTATTTTTATTTATTTTGCATGTGTATGAGTGTACTGTCTGCATGTTGTTGGTGCACCTGTGTCGTTGTCGTGCAATGCCGCGGAGGTGAAGGTTCACGGATTCCCCTGACTGGAGTTCTCCTGGATTGGATTTTCGACACTCCGGTGCATTGTGGTGTGGGGTCGACGGTCCTGTAGAGATCGGTGCTCTTTACGTAGCATTCTCAGAATTATTCAGTCCTTTTAAGCTAATGAGTGATGACCAAAAAGACAAAAAGAAAAAAAAAAAAAAAAAAAAAGCTAAGACATTTATTAATGAATTGATTGGAAAAATTCTTAAAAATAATTTTTCAATGATACAGATCATAAAGATAATCCATCATGATCAGTTGGATTCATACATAGATGCAGGGTGTTTTAACATATTGTAATAATAATAAATACTTCATGGGATGAAAAGAAAATGGTCATTAATTTGATGCAGAAGTTTTGAAGATCACATTTCCATCATGTTTAAGTCTTAGAGGGAATCGGCTTGGGAACATTCCCAGCCTGATAGAGCCATATATAGGAACATGCAACTGTCTAATGGAGATTGGTATTAAAACTTATATAGTCTGCATGGTACGTAAAAACCGCTAACTAGGGCTGATAGATGCAGCAGATGGCTGGTAGCCAGATTGAAGAGTCCAGGGCACCCTGTGAGCAGGAACTCCCCACTGCTACTGTGTTGCTGTGGTGAGGTATATAGGAGTAGGAGATGGAAATCCCTGGTTCAAATCAGTCGGACACTAGGCTGGTAGCATGAGAGGAACGGCTGGCTGGTTGTCCAGGGGGAGGAGTTTAGCAGGGAATTATGGCTGTTTCCATCTGATTTCTGGGGAAATTAAAAAGAAGGAAAAGTGGGGGGGGGCAGTCCTTCGGCCAGCTAGGCTCTGCCTGGGGTGAGTAATCAGGGAATTGGGTGCAGACAGGATATGGCCCTAGATACACGAGATCACTTGGCCCTGCTTTGGAACACTGCTACAGTGGCATGAAAATGCGCAGCTGATCAGCTTCCATATCACATCAAGATCGCCATCTGAGTCCACATGGGCTGCTCGAGACTTGGTTCATCTAGGCTTAGCAGAGCTAGTGATGTTAGGTGTGGGGTCAGGTCCACATTAACCTGACTTGTCTGCTGGATCTCATAGCCAGGACTTGTGGGAGAATGAAATAGCCAGCACACGGCTGCTCTGTGTTGCAGACGAGGAAATAAATTGCGCCCAGAAGGTAAGAAGAAGATAGAAACTGAACTCTTGTTGATACTGGAACTGAGTCTCCTATAAAATTTGGAATTGAGGATTCCATGAACTGAAGCACAGGTGAGCTTGGGTGTTCAGCAGGTGGACTCTTTGGTTTGATTTTTATTTTGGTTTGATTTGAACTGGCTTTTGTGGCTGTGGGGACGAGTTGTCTCAGCTGCTATAAGGTGGGTTTGTGGTGGTTTGAGATCGGTATTCCAAGACACTGAGGCAGGTACAGGGTGGGCTACAGAATCTCTTCTATTACCAGGATGGAAGGAGGAGTGTCCGTGGATCTTTGGAAACTAGAGACGAAGGGAAGCTGAATTGGCTTCAGTGGAAGCCTAGGAGTTAGAGAAGTAAGCATCCATAGCAAGGAGAAGGAGAACAATCCTATACAAATAAGGCTTGAAGGAGGCAGCAAGCAAGTCTTCAAGAGTGAGGGTTTTGGGTTACTTGGAATACAGGAGAGAACCATATGCAGGGACATGAATAAGCGAACATGGGAGTGTGGATATTCACCAGCTCTACCATCTGTGGAAGATTCTACAGTGGGATCCCTGGGATGGCCGGAAAGACATTAGAAGTTACAATTGGTGATAATACTGTAAGAAGTATATATTAAAGGAATCAAGATTAGAAGAGAATGAAACTCAAGGGCTAGAGAGAGGATGATAAAAGGAAGGAAGTAATGAAAGTCATTTAAATTAAGACCAACAGCAAAGCAAGAGCTAACAGGAAGGATTGAAGAACTCAAAGGAAGTGGAAATTAAAGAAATCAGGAGGAATGAAGGATTATATATTCATCTATCAGAGGAAAGGGGAAAGCTCAGAAGCAGAATGAGCGGAAAAAGATATCACAGGAGGATACAGAACACTAAAAATAAGTGAGATTATGTATAGTTAAAAATAATACAAGTGGAAGGGTTTAGCATTTCTGTTTTGCCTGTGATTAAAATGAGGAACTTATAAGGAGAGTTATTTGAGCTTATAATTGGTGGTTATTAGTCCATTGTGGCGGGAAGGATGGTGGCTGGATCTGGAGTAACAAACCGAGGGTCTTCGCAAGAAAAGAGAGAGGGAAGCACTGTAGACCACAGGTTGTTAAATACTAGCTTTGCCAAACGTTCTTAGCGGCACCTCCGACGTCCAAAACAGCGCACAGAAATGGAGAATGTCTGAATACTAGAGCCTATGAGGGACATTATCAATCAAACCAGGAATGTGGGAACTATTGAAAGATAACATCGCAATAGGAATAGAGGAAGAGAAGAATAGAGAAATGGGTATTGATAGATTGCACAGAATAATGATGAAATTTCCAAAAAACAAATAAGCAATACAATAAAGAGCACATAGAATCCACACAGAAGATAGAAAGAAACTCTCCTTCATTCATAGTTAAATGCTAGATCCCAAAAGACAAAATTAAGACAAGAGAAACAGTGACCTGTAAGGGGAAACTTATCAGAATTACATCTGATCTCTCAGTGCAAACTATGAAGCAAGAAGAACATGGACCAAAAAGTATTCCCAGTACTAAAAAACTATAGATGCCAAACCAGAATAATTTACCCAGAAAAATGTTGATTATAGTTGGAGAGAGAAAAATCTTCATGACATAAAAGGTGAAGGAATACATGTACGGCAATCAACCTTTCAGATAATACTTGAAGCATTCAAAGGAAGAAGGAGCACAACCCCAGGATAGGAGAAACAATAAAGATAATTTGCAGTTAGAAAAGTATTATAACACCAAATGGATAATAGGCAAAGGAAGCAAATACTGTTGTCATAACTTAATTTAAGACTACTTTCATGCAAAAATAGATGGGGAGAGATTGGATAGGAAGACCATCTTATGTGTTACAGACTGTTTCTCAAGGAGGCCCCATTAAGTGGATGGAAATTTTTGCAAATGATACAAAAGAAGAGGTGCTGCATTTAATTCAGACAATGGCTAAGTAAAGAAATCAGAAGAGACAAGAGCCATTATTTTTTATCAAAGGAACAATTTCACAGAAGATTTAACATATGAATATATATCACATTGTGGCAATTTATAAATTTCAGGAAAAGGAAATTACAGTATCACGTAGGGGAATTAGCCCCACTGAGATTAGGACGGTAAAAGGGCAAAGTAAACAGAAAACTGAATGAACATATGATATGCAATGGAAATAGAATTACGTCCTACCTAATAGAGCTTTCTGTCGACACACATGGATTCTTCAAAATTGATACATACTGGGAAAGAAAAACAATAAAAGATGGAATTTTTGCATTCTATAGCAGTGCAATAGCTCAATTCATCATGATAGCTATAGTTATAGACTGGAGATAAACACCTTTGAATTGAATGGTCAAGAGAGATAAGAAAGAATAAGTTTCGGAACTGAATGAAATGAATAAAAAACTATGGATTTCAAGGTCTAAGAGGGAAGTTTATAGTTTGGGTGCTCTAAAACAGAAGTAGCAAATTGNCTTCATTTACTCTCCAGTAGCAAGTATTGAAAATAAACACAGAGTAAAGGAAAATATATGTATCTATTTCTATTTCAGTGGTTTGCCTGCTCAATAAGTTTCATTTAGAATGTCAAAGAAAATCTGAAATGTATATATGTATTTGTGTGTTGTGGTGTGTGTGTGTATGTGTGTGGTGCACTTACAAGTACATCGTGCACACATCACCAAATACGTATTTCATACTGTATATGCATTTTAATTATTAAAAAATTAACATCTACATATCTGTGATTGATACATTTACACAAAGTCAATAATATCTAGATTTATATGTGTACATATTATAGTATATTTATTGTATACATAAATATGAGGCATGTACACAATTAGTCTATTGTCAATAATTTGATTATTATAATGTGTTTCTAATCCAATTTCCCTTAATCTTGCAATGAATTTTCAGATAACTTTAGAATTTCTAGTTTTATCATATACTTATAAAAAAATTATGGTTATAATTTTAACATTTCTTAATTATTTTAACTCCTGAATATAATAAATTGTACCTTACTTACCTATGTATTTGTTACAGAAATTTTATATCTGTCAACTCTTTTATGTATTTGTACATTAGGATCAAATTACCATCATTTTAGGATATGTTTACATTAGCCTTGTTGAAGTAACACTGTCTTTTAATTAAATATATTATAATAATTGTTTATCAATTATATTTATGACGGTCATATTCTAGATACTCCTCATTTGCAAGGATCAATTGCATTTTATTCATATTATTTAATTTGACTGTATATATTAAATTTAAGGGTTTTAATCATTTGTCCAATTCGAAATATCTTTGAAAAATATGGTAATGTACAAAATGTTACTGTACTTTATAAATACTGTCAGCTCAGTGAAATTTGAAACTGCCAATGGTTTAGAAGCTAAAATCTGATTTATTTTAAAAATCTTAGTATATTTGTGCATATATTTTTCATTAGGCACATTAAATATTATTTGATACTTTTTAAAAAGAGAATTCTAAAGAATCCTCAGGAGCATATAAAACCTCTTATCAGAAGCGAATCAGTTATGCTGTTTCAACCTGTCTAGTTTTGATATAATAAAAAACAAAAATAAACTAATCCAGAAGTCCTGCCTAACGGAGTGTATGTGTAGAAATGCATAAATTTGTTTTCTGGTCTTAAAATAAGTATACATTTCATTAGTTTATGTTTTAAGTGGAGAAAACATTTCCTTCTGCTCAGCTCCAGCTTGTTTTTTAAACATCTCAGTCTAGTGTCAATAATTATAAAATTGAGGTGTGCCTCACTTGAAGGAGACCCAGATGTAATTTTGTTCACCTCAGTCTCTGTATTTATTCAGAATCTAATCGATCACAGAGTAGTCACATGTCACCTTGGAATTTAAAAGAGATCCACATGCACTTTCCATCCTATTTATTCATTTTAGAGGTTTTTTCAGTTTTTCATCTGGCTTTAATAAGAATTATCTTTTATTTTATTCCCTAAACCATTAACAGCTGGGCAAGTTTTAATTTTAATCTTTAAACATTTAACAGTTTGGTCACAGTTGATAACTTCTGTTGTGGCTTAATGTTGGGGTACTGAGACATTTCTTGCAGAGATTTCCCCCTTTGTCTAAATTGAATACTATAGCTTTTGACAGCTGTGGCCAAATTCAAGAGAGAAAAAGCTGAGGTGCAAAAAGTTATTCTTTGCTCAGAATTTCGAAAATGAAGTCTGATCCTTGCTGGCAAAGGACAATGAAGGAAAGACTCACTGATCATCTAAAGTCGAATACAAAAAGGAAGTCTTTGGAGCTCATGACATTAGGTGTGGAAAAGCCTCCAAAGCTACCACTTAATAAGCTCTTCTCCAGTAACCTTCCATACTTAAAAGTCCAACAGGCATTAAATAACTTTTTCAGGCTGGATCCAAATGAGCAGTAGTGTGAGCAGATTGAGACCACTTGTATTTCACATAATTACCCATAACTGCCTTTGTTCCCTTAATACCTGTGACTTTACTCTCCACAATTTTCTAGCAATTTAAACTTTCCAATATTGTTAAATATTGGGCAATTAAGTAATAGTTAATTACCTCATTCAATCTTTAGTATTGTGATTTGGACTAACAAGTCATTTCCATTTAAGAGTGTCCTCTTCATCTAAATATTTAGTTTTCTTTCTACTTTAAACTTATTTCATTATTCTAACACATGACATCTATACTATATTGGAAACAACACTAAAGATTTGAGCAATAATTTTCTTCTTTTTCCATGTATAGTAATCTACAATCAATGAATTTTCTCTTTAGACTTCATCAGAGTATGCAATGGTATAATGGAAATAATGTAAGAAGATTTTTTAGGTGATGGAACAAAATTCAAAATAAATTAAAAAATATGTTGGCTTTATCACAGGTATTTCTTAAGTCCTCAACTTTAATAGATAGAGATGTATATCTCTATAATGAGAACTAATGTGTAAAAATACTTTAAGATTTTGGTATCTTCAGGGGATTTATAAAATTTATTTATCCAAGTATTTCAGCAAAAAAAAACCCATCTGTCCATTATACATAAATTCTTGCTTTACCTCTCTCTATGGATTTATAAGTAACTTTAAGTAGTTTTATTTTCATTTTAAAATAAACTATTTATATAAATGTCTTCTCATTTTTACAACTATATATATATATATATATATATATAACAATGAATTAAAACAATTTGTTAACTGAGAAATCAGACTTTAGTATTCATGTTTCTAAAAAGTAAGAAAATGCATAGTTAAAAAAGTACTTTTTTCTAGTACTCTTATTTTAAAACAATTTTTATTTTATTTTCACTGGGCACAGTATATTCTCATATTTCTAACCCCACCGTTATATTTTTTCTTATTTGTTGGTTTAAGTAAAATATTTTGGTAAGGTATAGAGATAAGAAATTTTGTATTCAAACTGTACAATATAATTTTGGCATGACTACACCTATGAGACCATTCCCATGACATAAAAATAAATGTACTTATCACAATAAAAAATATATGTCCATGAGTGTTTTGTCTGCATCTAGGTAAGTGTGTCCCTGCCATGCAATGACGTCAGCATGCAGAATAAGGCATTTGATTCCTTGGAAATGCTGTTAAGGACTAGTGCTAGCTACCATGTGAAACCAAATCCTGGTCTGCTCAAGAGACATCTGTTATTTTAACTGCTGAGCCATCTCACCGGCCCCTATAAAAGCTTTTATAAAGAAAATATAACCTTAGGCAATTTTTATAAAGACACTGTGGGGTTTATTTTTAAAATATTTACTGAGTTATTACAAATTTCAACCATATTTTCATCTGCACTTCTATCTGCACCCCTTCTATACTCTCCTTCAAAATTTTATATATTCTATCATACATATTAATGTTACCAATCAAGTGTATGTTCCTAAGTAGCCTTAGGTGAGTGTGTATACACAGCTCAACATTTTTTTCTGTCTTAGTTCCATAGGGGAAGATCAATTTCTGAATAATTTTAAATCTTTTAAAATTCTTTTGTAAATATAGTCATATTCTATGCATAAATAATTATGGACATCAGTGAATTTTTGTATGTGAGCTGTAAAAATACGGTTGAATTTATATTTGTTTTACATTGATTATAAAACTTCTTTATTTTTGTTAAACTTTTAGCATACATCATACATCATTTCTCAATCAAATCTAGATTCACTTCCTTTTCCATGCCTGCCAACACACAAGAGTTCTCGCACTCTGCCACACATGTCCTGCATCTCTTTCTGAGTCCTTCCCGAGTTTCTTTGTTTCTTTTTCCAGTTCTTTTGCTGTTGTTGTTCTCCCCAACTTGTATTGCACACACACACACACACACACACACACACACACACACACACACACACATATATATATATATGTGTGTGTGTGTGTGTGTGTGTGTGTGTGTGTGTGTGTGTGTGTG
>VZQC01015695.1:445271-494181 GCA_009823505.1 Rhizomys pruinosus | reverse complement strand
TTTATAAAGACAATTCTTCAGGATCTCAAGGCACAGATTAACCCCAGCACACTAATAGTAGGGGACTTCAATACCCCACTAAGTCCTTTAGACAGATCAACAGGACAAAGGATAAACAGAGAGACATCTGAACTAAATGATACAATACACCAAATGGACCTCACAGACATCTATCAAATATTTCACCCAAACACCAGAGAATACACTTTCTACTCATCACCTCATGGAACATTCTGCAAAATAGAACATATACTGGGACACAGGAAAAACCTCAACAAATACAAAAAGATTGAAATAATCTCATGCATTGTATCAGACTACAGTGCAATAAAACTCAATATCAACACCAAGATAAACCCTAAACCTACAAGAACACATGGAGACTAAACAACACTCTCCTAAATAATGAATGGGTCAAGGAAGAAATAAAGAAAAATAAAAACATTCCTGGAACTGAATGACAATGATACTACAACACAGCAAAACCTATGGGACGCTTTAAAAGCAGTCTTAGGGAAGATTATAGCTCTAAGTGCCTACATAAAAAAACAAAAACAAAACAAAACAAAAAAAAACAGAAAGAGCACAAGTGAATGATCTAACATTGCAGCTAAAAATACTTGAGAGACAAAAGCAAATGAACCCTAAATGCATTAGACAAGAAGAAATAACAGAAATCAGAGCAGAGATCAGTGAAATAGAAACAAAGAAAACCATACAAAAAAAAAATTAATGAATCCAAAAGTTGGTTCTTTGAGAGAATAAACAAGATAGACAGACCTCTAGCCCAGTTAACCAAAAGAAATAAGGAACAACTACAAATCAATAGAATCTGTGATGAAAGGGGAAATATCAAAACAGACAGTGAAAAGATCCAGAAAATCATATGGGAACAGTTTAAAAACCTATACTCTACTACATTTGAAAACCTAGAAGAAATGGATGAATATCTGAAATACTGGTAATCACCAAAGTTCAACCAAGAAGGGACCAACAGCCTAAATAGACCAATAATACAGGAAGAAATTGAAAATGTAATAAGAAACCTCTCAACCAAAAAATGCCTGGGCCCAGATTGTTTCATGGTAGAATTCTATAAAATATTTCTAAAAGGCTTACAACCATTACTACTCAAGTTGTTTAGAAGGATACAAACAGAGGGAGTTCTCCCAGATAACTTCTATGAAGCCAGCATCACGCTATTACCAAAACCAAGTAAAAATACAACCAAAAGGAGAACTATAGACGCATCTCCCTAATGAACACAGATGCCAAAATTCTAAACAGGATACTGGCAAATCGCACACAGACCCACATCAAGAAGATCATCCATCATGACCAATTTGGATTCATACCAGAGATGCAGGGATGGGTCAACACACAAAAATCAATAAATATCATCAAGTCTATATGACAGAAAGACAAAAAACCTACACCATCATCTCAATTGACGTGGAGAAAGCCTTTGACAAAATCCAGTATCCCTTCATGTTTAAGTCCTAGAGGGAATTGGACTAGAGGGATCATTCCTCAATGTAATCAAAGCCTCATACAGGAAACACACAATTAGATATATGGGTATTTAAACAGTACTAATTGTTATGGTAGGTTACTTTGGTATAGACACAGATGTTTGGATGGTATGTCAATTCATGATCTACATTTTCTTCTGTCAAGTATNATCTATATGCTTTCAACAAGAAACACGTGTTACCTTCAAGGACAGGCTCGACCTTAAAGTGAAAGGATGGATAATACATTTTCCATAGAATGGATCCATAAGAAAGCGGTAGATAATTTTAATAATTCAGACAAAAATAGACTCCAAAGTAAATTAGAAATCAGAAGAAGACAAAGAAGACTATTACATTTTTATCAAAAGGAACAATTCACCAAGAGGTTTCACAATTATGATATATATGCACCAAACTCTGGGTGGAACCCCAAATTTTATAAATTCTTCAGGAACCGACAAGGCACAGAATTAAACCCCAGTAGCACTCACGTAGGGAACTTAAGACTCCCACTGAGACCTTAGGAACAGGTCAACGGGGCAAAGGAATGTAACACACGGAAACAACCTGAACTGAAACGATATGGAATATAGCAATGGAAAACTCATAGAACAATCTAACCTGATACCTTACCTCTAATTACCAGAGAAACACTTTCTAGTCCAGCAACAAAATGGAAACATTCTCCAAAATCGATAACATACTGGGACACAAAAAACATACCACAATACAAAAAGATTGGAAATAATTTCATGCACTCTATCAGACCACAGAGGCAATAAAGTCAATATCAATCAATCGAGAATCAGGCCTAATAACTGAGAGTAGTATACAGGGGTACAGGAGGGGTGGAAGACACATGGAGACCTAAACCAATCACGAGCGGCTTGGAGGTGAGAGTATGGAAATGTGGTCTACAAAGAGAGGAGAGTAGAGGAGATGAAGATAAAAGTCGAGTTTCACAGGAAGACTGTGCATGACATGCAGATACAACTACATGTTGGACAAACCTATGGGAATACCTAAAAGCAGTCCCTGACAGAGGGAGTTTATTAGCCTCTGGGTGCGTCAAGTTAGAGACAAACAGAAAGCAGCACAAGTGAAACTCTGATAGCTAACAGCATCTGCGAGCTATAATAAAGGATTCACTTGGAGGGAGGGGGGGCACGACAGCAGATGAACGCCTAAAACGAGCAGACAAGTGAAGAAATAGAGCAAAAGTCCATAGTAGCTATGAAGTGAGTGAGAATAAGAATCCAGAAGGAAACCAACAATCACAATATAAGAAGATCACAATGTGAATCAAAACCATTCCTGTGGATGTCTTGGAGCCAAGAATAAGATATGACAGATAGATCAGAGCTTCGGTAGCTCCAGCTACTTAAAAAAGAAAGAAGTAAAAACTCCAAATAAATACAATTCATGATGAAAAGGAAATATCAATGGAACATGTAACAAAGATCCACAAAAATCAAATATGGGAATATGGCGTTCAAGAAGAGCCTATAACCTCGAACAGAGTTTGAAAACCTACCAAGAAATTGGACATTGAAGGTATGCTGAAATCCTCGGGAAATCTTGGGAATCACCGAAGTTCAACAAAGAAGAGATCCACCGCTTAAACAGACCATAATATAGGAAGAAATTGAAGTTGTAATAAGTAAACCATCTTAATCTAAAAAATAAACAAAAGTTCCAAGTCCCAGACCGTGGTTTCACGGCAGAATTCCTATCAAACATAGTATCTGGGGGATGCTAGTCCACAAAGACTTTACAACATTATTACTGAGTAAGTTGCTTTGAGAGAGATGAACACAGAGAGGGAAATATGCCAACTTCCTTCTATGAAGCCACCCGCAATCTATTACAGGAACAACGCGAAGTCAAAGATTAGACAGACCAAAAGTCAGAGGGGAGCTCATAAGACTGCGCAATCTCCCTAAGAACACAGATGCTAAAATTCCAAAAAAGAATACTGGCAATGTGCATACAGCAAGCACAAATCCAGTACAGTATTAATTCCATCAATGACCAAGTTGGTTCATACCAGAGTTTGCAACGAGTGGTTCTTAACAATATTGCTGGGGTTCAGGAGAAATCAGATAAATATTCAAGTAAGCATTAAAAATGGACTTGAACCGTACAATACCAGCCCACCAGATGTCTGTTGAATGCATTAATCAAATTTATCAATTGACATGGCTTGATGAGAAACCCTTTGACAAATATTGCGGCAGCATCCCTTCATTGACGCTATAAAGTCCTGGAATGAGAGGTGAAATTGGATTTGGAAGGGGAATGCATATTCTCTCTTCAGATTGTAAATCAAAGATGCCATTAGTGCAATACAGGTACGTAACCCACAGCCAATATCATCCTAAATGTGGAAATGACAGAAGCATTCTCTTTAAAGGTAGGAACTCAGCAAGGCTGCCCCCTGTTACCACTCCTTTACAATATAGTGCTTGAAACAATCACTAGGGTAATAAGGCAAGAAAAGGAAATTAAAGGAGTACTAATTGGAAAAGAGGAAGTCAAGCTTTCCCTTTTTGCTGATGATATGATTGTTTTACTTAAGGGATGCTAAAAACTCCAACAGAAAACTTCTAGAAAAGATTAAGAGCTTTAGTAAAGTGGCAGGATACAAAATTAACCTAGAAAAATCAGTAGGTTTTCTTTACACCAACAACAAGCAACTAAAGAAGGAATTCAAGGAGACCTTCCCAATCACAATAGCCTCAAAAACAATAAATACCTAGGACCAAACCTAACCAAAGACACCAAAGATCTCTACAACAAAAATTTTAAAGCCTTGAAGAAAGAAATTAAAGAAGACTTAAGAAGATGGAAAAACCTCCCATGCTCATGGATTGGGAAAATTAATATAGTAAAAATGTCTATTCTACCCAGACTCATATATGTTCAATGCAATCCCAATTAAAATCCCCAAGAGTTTCTTCACAGGCTTGGAAAAAAAGTCCTTAATTTCATTTGGAAAAACAAAAGTTGGCAGCATACTACAAGACATAGGCGTAGGAAAAGAATTCCTAAATCAGACAGAAGTTGCACAAGAATTAAGGTTGACAATTGACAAATGGAACCTCATTAAACTCAAAAGCTTCTGTACATCAAAAGAAACAATCAAGGAAGTGAAGGGAAATCCCACAGAGTGGGATGAAACGTTCACTGCAGAAACATCTGACAAAGCATTGATTTCCAGAATATATAAACTACTCAAAAAACAACCAAGAAAGAAAATAAATGACCCACTCAAAAGATGGAGCAAAGAGCTGAACAGAGACTTCACAAGTGAGGAATTAGAGATGGCTGAGAAACATCTTTTTTTCTTCCATTAATNCCTGCCATTTGACCCAGTCATACCACTCCTGGGTATATACCCACAAGACTCATCTTACTGCAGAGATACATGCACAGCTATATTTATTGCCACTCTGTTCACAATAGCAAAAAACTGGAATCAACCCAAATGCCCCTCAACTGACAAATGGATAGAGAAAATGTGGTACATGTACACAATAGAATTCTATGCAGCAGTAAAGAAAGGACTTCTTTTAAAATATCCCATATATTTTGTTGTCTTGTATTGTCTTTTTCGTTTAGTTCCAGGAATGTTTCTGTTTCTTTCTTTACGGCTTCCTTGACCCGCTCATTATTCAGAAGTGTGCTGTTCAGTCTCAATGTGTTGGTGTAGATAGTAAGGCTTATTCTGGTGTTTATATTGAGCTTTATTGCTCTGTGGTCTGATAGAATACATGAAGTAATTTCAATCATTTTGTATTTGTAGAGATTTTTTTTTTCTGTGTCCAAGTATGTGGTCAATTTTGGAGAATAATCCATGGGGTGCTAAGTAGAAAGTATATTCCCTGATGTTTGTGTGTAATATTCAGTACATATCTGAGATATCCATTTGGCGCATTGTATTGTTCAGATCATATGTCGCTCTGTTTATTCTTTGTGCAGTCGACCAACCCAATGGGCTCAATGGGGTGTTGAAACCCCCCAATATTAGTGTTCAGTGATTAATCTATGCCTTGAGGTCCTGAAGAATTGTGTTTATAACATTCAGTGCTCTGTAGTTTGATTAATATATTCATGATTGTGAAATCTTCATAGATAATTTTTCTTTTGATAAGGATGCAGCAGCCCTCTTTGTCTCTTCTGATTAGTTTTACTTTGAAGTGTATTTTATCTGATATTAGAATAGCAACTCCTGCTTGCTTTTTGGTACCATTTTCTTGGAAATGTTTTCCATGTATAACTTTATTTTGGTGCCTATCCTTGAGGGTGATTGGGGTTTCTTGTAGACACCATATAGATGGGTTCTGTTTCCTAATCCATTCTCCTAGTCTATGTCTTTTGATTGCCGAGTTCAGCTCATTAATATTTAAGGTTATTGTTAAGAGACGTGTGCTGCTTCCTTTTACCTTATTTTCTGTTTGCATTCTTGGTCTAGATTTGTATTTCCAAAGTTATACTTTTATCCATTACTCTCTCTAGCTGCTCGGGGATAGTTGTTCCTTTCTTCTGATCTTTTGAATTGCTTGGAGTATTTTCTAAAGGGTTGGTTCTCTGGACATGAATTCTTTCATCTTTTTTATGTCTTGAAAGATTTTTCTTTCTCCTTCAACTACAAATGGCATTTTTGCTGGGAAAAATAATCTGGGTTTGCATCTATAGTTGTTTAGTGTTGGGCATACTTTGGTCCATGTTCTTCTTGATTTCAGCATTTGCACTGAAAATTCAGCTGTAATTCTGATGGATTTCTCTTTATATGTAACTAGTTGTTTTTCTCTTGTGGCCTTCAGTAATTTCTATTTGTTTTGGAGGAATAGTGTTTTAACTATGGAATGGCATGGGGAATTACTTTTCTGATGTTGACTATTTGGTGTTCTATGTGCTTTTTGTATTTGTATGGGTTTGTCATTTTTCAGTTTGGGGAAATTTTCTTCTATTTTTATGTTGAAGATCTGATCAATACCTTTGCCCTGGGTCTTTTCTTTGTCCTCTATCCCTATGATGTGGAGTTTTGATCTTTTCATAATGTCCCACATTTCCTGATTGTTCTATTCTTGTAATTTTTAAAAAATTTTCAGACTCTTTGAGCAGTGAAGTTCTTCCACTTTGTCTTCCAGAGTTGATATTCTATTTTCTGCTTCATCCAACCTATTACTTAGGCTTTCTCCTAACCTGTTACTTAGGCTTTCTCCTATTTTTCTTGCTGACTGGATGAGTGTACAATTTCCTTTTTCATTTCATCCTGTGATTTCTTTAGTATGTTCAGTTCCCTTTGGAGTTTGTCATTCTCTCCCAGATCCTTGATTCTCTGATCTGTTTCCCATTTTATTTCAGCTTGGAGTCTTTTCAGTGTTTCCAGTTCATTCCTGAGTTTGTCATCTCCCTTGATTTCTTTGATTATGCCTATTATTGTCCTTTGAAGATCTGTGTCCTGGGTTATCTCCAGGGAGAACTCATTGTTGGAGTTTTATAGAGGACTGATAGATTTTGGTGGGGATTTATTATTTGCTTTTCTCATGTTGATTTTCTATTGTGCACTTGGCATGTGGATTTGAATTTTGTTTATAATCTAATGTGAAATTCAAGTGCTTCTTCATTGGACTGAAGTCCTGTTCCTCTAGTTGGTTGGTTTGCTGTCTCTTCTGTTACTTTGTGTCTCTTCTGTTACTTTAAGCTCTGAGTCCCCTTCATTGTTCCCATCTGGATAGCCGCAAAACCTGCCACCTTCAAGGTGCACATAGAGCCTTACCTGGTCTGGGCCAGAAGTTGGAGTGGCTCCAGAGGCCTGGGTGCACTCCCTGGTCCCAATCCAATGACAGCCAGGGTACACAGTGATCCGAGGGGCCTTACCTGGTCTGGGCTGGAAGTTGGAGCCAGAACTCTTGGGTAGTTAATTGCTGCTGGATGAAGATCTGATCTTCTTTAAGAGATTGACATTAGATAGGGTGACTAGAACCCAGTGGTCGGCCTTGACTGAATAGACCTTAACATAAAGACAAAAAGCATGAAATCCAGAGAGGAAGTTTATGGGAGAGTGCCCACGGGAAAGGGGTATAAAGATTATTAAGATATTACATATGACATCCACAAAAACTCAAAAAATAAAAAAATTAAAAAACAAATGCACAAAAACTCAATAAAAATTACAATAAATAAATAAATACTTTAAAAAGCTATTGATGAGATGGCTAAGATGGCTCAGTCACCTAAGTACCTGCTTCACAAACATAAGTTCCTACAATTTGATTCCCAGGCACCACATAAAAATCAAGGCATGGCAGTGAGTATCTGTAATCCTAATGCTGAAAAGGCCAAAACAGAAGGGTCCTTGGAATCTTGGAATCCCCTAGCAAGCTGGTTTGCCAAATCAATGAGCTCCAGGTTCAGTGAGTTATCTTGTCACAAAAAATAAAATGGATAGCAACAGATGAAGATATCTACTGTCAAACCCTAGCCTTTACCTGGGCTCACACACAGGTAATACAAATTCACGTATGCACTCGTGCATCATGCATAGGCACACAAAGGGAAAAAGATTAATTTTAGTGTATTGATTTTTGCATTCTGATGACTGAAATGAATATGCATTTTTCTGACTGTTCAACCCATTTATTGTGCGATTTTTCTTTTAATGTCTATATATTTATTTTAATTTTTAATTTTTATTCATTTTTTTCTGTATTCCATACATAATTTTCAATAAATTTTAATCACCTTTATACAAGTCTCTTCATTGTCACCCTCCCAGACACCCTCCCCTGCACTGGAGTTCATTTGCATTATGGTCTATTGTGACAACTTTCTTTCCCATTCCTCTCTGTTTAATTCTCTGATCTCTGAGGTCTAGTCAGCCTATCCAGAGCTCCTCCCTTACAAAGACAGTCCTTCCTCACAGCTAAGATTTGGTTCTGCTACCCATTTCTGCAGTTAGGCTGGATTTTTGACTGGTTGAGGTTGCATGAGATGTGTCTTGTGTATGCTGACCTCAGTGTTGTAGGGTCTCTGAAGCTTCTAGGATTGATTTCCATATGGGCTTGCACCACCTCTTTGGCTCTTACAATTTTTTCTGCCCCCTCTTCCACAATGTTTCTTGAGCCCTGGGTAAGTAAAGCTGAACATAAGGACCTGTCCATGAACCCACACTCTACATTCCTAATCTCCACGATTTAGTCATTCATGCCCTTTTGAGTTCTTGGCTTCCCATTGCAAATGGGAGCTTCCTTAATGCGATTAAGAGGTTAATTAATGTCTTCACCCCTTTTTCTATTTTGTGTGAGCCTTATCTGTAGAGGTTGCATTATAGATGTGTCACTTAGGCATGAACAATTCAAAGACCATGTCTGTGTGTGTCCAGGTATGGGACTCCATTATTTGTCATCTGGTGCTCATTCTATATCCCATATTGTCTCAGAATTAATTTTGTCACCCACAATGGTCTCAAAATCATTGGCTTCTCCAATCATTGTCTGGCTCCAACACTCAAATACAAGGGTCACATGTGTGTCATCCTGTCTATTCTTTTAATAAATACTAGTTTAGGTAGCTCTTTCACAGTGTGATTTTAATTTGATAGTCCCTAATGATGAATTATCTCGAATGTTTCCCTATGGTGATTTTCAGCCACTATTTCATTAGGGAATATCTGTAATCTTTCCGTATCTGTAATCTTTCCATATCTGTAATCTAATTTTGCACTTTTTATCATCATTAATGTTAATAATTCATATGTGCTTTAGGTTTTGTGTATATATTCTTCCAAGGCATGACTGTTACTTTCATTTTGTAACTGTCTCCTTCAAAGTATATTTTTATGATTTTCAATAGACACACAGCTAAAGTCATTTTTATGCACTAAATAATTTATGCTTTACCCAAGATCACATGCTTTATAAAATCCATTTAACTATTATGTTTTAAGTATTAGTTGTATAATCATCAAGCCTACTATGCATTTGTTTTGGAAAAATGAATTTATTTTGTAATTGTATGCATGATTTTTTTCCAGCTAAGTTTCTGATTATTCAAAAAATTCCTCTTTGAAAAATACTATCTCATAATTATCTTTGTAACTTGGATGAAGTGAGCATATATATTTCGGTATTATATAATTTTATGAATTTTAAAATATATTTATGGTACATTCTTAATATATGAAAATATATTAAGAATGTATTTTCATGCCAAAAGGGAAAAACAAGGTCAGAATCAATAAACGACAACAACAAAGAAAAACAAGACACTGCTGAGAAAACACCAAATCTTGGGGCTCTGATGACCAGCATCTGAATTTTGGAATATAGTCTTCTGGGCTCCAAGGAGCTAAGGGAGCAAAGTTACTGAGGATGCATACATCTGTTAATGTACCAAAGCTTAACCATGATGATATAGACCATAATATTTAGTCATCAATACCATCTCAATTGATGTTACATTACATGATTAAACAGTAGAGGAAAAAAAACACAAATATCTACTTAATGTGTACACAAGCATATTCTTAACATATAGGACAAAAACATTCATTCACGTTAATTACAATTCATGTCAGCTACCATCTCCAACTAGTCACATGGCCTTACCTTGTATTTATAATTACCTTATTTATAGGCACTTTAGCTTTGTCTTTAAAAAGCCATTCCATTAGTCTGTCAGTGAGGGGCTTCAGGATAATGGAAGATGTTAGTATGTGAATTCCATGAGCAGGGATCCCTTGTGTCACTTCCTTAGCTGTGATATGGGTTCCATTGTCAGAAGCAATGCTGTATAGAATACCATGATGTTGGATAAGGCATTTTCTAAGTCCATGGATGATAGTGTCTAGGGACACTAACTTGACACAAATGGTAGAATGTATGAATCTGGGTTTGAGCTATAGGAGGATTCCAATGGGGAAACTGATATAATGACCATTAAGATTGACTGAGATGTTCTCTTGGAAATACACAAAAAGTCAATAAAAATACAATAATAAAAAATAATAAAATTAATCTATTAAAAGATAAGGAATCTACAGAAGGAGATCAACCTGACTTTCAGCCACTGGACGCAGTGAGGCAAAGTGACATAACAGAATTTCATGTAGAAATGCCAATCTAAGTCAAAGAATCAGGGAAACAAAGAGAAAAATATCATGATACTTTTAAGACTGAATGCAAAAGTTGTGCAGTGTGAAGATGTAAGATCTTGGTCCCCTGTGTCTAGTAGAGAGGCACCTAGAAGTTACAATATTTCACAGATAAAATTCATCAGAAATTCATACCTATGTGCTCAACTTATCAGTACACTTTTACATTTTTAATTATTTTTATTTTATGTATATGAGTATGTTGCCTGAATGTGTGTAAGTTCACTACTCTTGTGCAATCCCCACAGATGTTAGCAGAGGGTGTTGATTCCCCAGGAACTGGAATTTTGTACAGTTACTAGCCTGAATGTGGGCACTGGGAACTGAACCCAGTTCTTCTGAAATAGCAGCCAGTGCTCTCAACTGCTGACTCATTGCTCTAGCCAATCTTTAGTTCTATTTTAACAGCAATTAATATTTATACTAACAAAGTTATTAATAAGCACACTCCCTTGAACAATCTGACACCTCATTTAATGTGCAATTTAAGAAATTAAGTTTCTAAATGACTTATTTATGCATTTGTTTATTTATTTATGTATTTGAGAGTGAACCAATGATACTGAACACATTAAGGAAATGTGTACACACTAAGCATTCTGCTGAGACTTTAATTGTTTGGGTTTTTTAAATATTTTTGTACTATTGACAAAAATCCCCTTTAATGTCACCCATACAATGCAGGTAAGAAAATCCCAGTTTTGGCTAATTGCAGGATCTGATGAGCATTATTTTCCATATTCTATCATGTCTCAATAATGGAGATGGAGAGGATTCTCATATAAGAAAAGAAACGACTGACAAAATGTGAAGAAAAATAATCCTGTGAGTGATGAGTAAGGACTACACTATCCATGTTATCATAAAACAAAGTTTCTCTTTTTCCAACACAACCACTTTAAAGAATGAATTACAACACACACACACCCAACAAAACCACACAACCGCATATCATTTGTGAAAGCAAAAGAGGAATAAACAGACATGGTTTCCTGAGTTCCTGACAAATATCAATGAAGCTTAAAATTTTTCACAAAGAGTGTGTGATTATTTTTTAACAAATATTCCAGTTATGACACTTAGAAATAGGCAAACATTCATAACTATTTTCTTCTTTCCAGTAGTGAAAGAGCAGTTCAAATACAGAAGTGAAATCTGAAGTAAATTCCAGATATGTAAGAATCACAAATTCTGTTGAATATAACTATGTCATTCCTTTGAGTAAGAGGTGCAAAGAGCAATTATCTTTGACAAATTTTAAAATCTACTTTCCATTTAACCAGAGAATATGCACCACAGTATTGTGTGAATATCCACCAGAAGAAGAGAAAACAAAGAATGAACACTCATATTGTTGAAAAACTCTCAAAGAAAACACTTTGTGACAATGCAGGTGGTAGATTATAGCATACAATCAAATTTTTACTGTACAATATTTCGGAGCACTGCTGAATTCTGTGACATATGGTATTTCATTATATTATGATCTTCTATTCTCTATGGTGTAGGAAGCAAACTGCATTTCCAGATGGTAGACATGAATATGAACCCCCCATGATAAAAAAGGCATTCTACTTTTGGCATGGTACATAACTGCTGAACAACAAATAAAAAGGAAAGAGACATTTGTAGAAAGATTATTAATATTTTTCTACAATTTCCTGACTGTAATAGTAGCACATGTTCTTGTGAAGTACATTAAATGATTTAAATAGTTGAAGCTTTTGGAAACATATAAGATATAGTCCAAAAAATAGAAATATGTTCTAAGATACAATATTTATTTTAAATATGCATATAGTTGTGTCAGCATATATATATACATATATAAATGTCTGTTTGCTTTAGTGTGATGCATAATTCATTTGTATACATTTATCTTAAATTTGGACATAGTGAATACAGGAAAGTAGTGTTTATATTTGTTAAATATTATAATAAATATTTATTTGAAATGCACTTAAATTATATATGTGCACATATTGATTTTACAACAATGTGCTATCTTGAATGGTGCTTTAATTAAAGTATTTTATCATCATTTAATATATGTAAAACTTGATGAGTAAGATTCATAATAACATAGAGCAAATTAATGGTATTGTTTCTCAAATAAATTTGCGTTAATATCCATTCTACACTTTATTTCAAATGAAATTAACTCAATCAAATAACATGAAACAGACTGGATGGACAGCAGCAGTCCTATAAGCCTATAGTCAAGTTATGCAGGAATCAAAAAATAGGAAGAACTGAAGTTAAGTCAGCCTGGGATTCATGCAGTCTCAAACCAAAATCCAGGATATACAAGAAAACCAAAAGATATTGAAATAGATTCCATAGAGGCTGTAAATTCTACATTTTTATATACTCAACATTAAGGGTTATTGGACGGTATTTCCAAATAGTTTAGCTGTTTTCCTTTTGTTAGTAAAATTATTTTTTATTTGCTTTAGAAAAAAATACTTGATTGACTTGTACTGCTTTTCTGTAATTTTTAAAAATATATTTTATGAGCTACATATATCTTACAAATATTCTTGCTATCTAGTTCATAAGTAGTTTATAACCACATATCTTTTTTAAATTTTTTTATTAATTTTATTTATTTCTGTATGTGTATGAATGTACTGTGTACATGCAAGTTTGTGCACCCGTGTCGTGCAATGCCGCGGAGGTCGGAAGAGGGTGTCGGATTCCCCTGGAACTGGAGTTCTCCTGGAACTGGAGTCTCAGACGACTCTCGGCCGCCATGTGGGTGCTGGGGATATAACCACATATCTTTAAATACAAACTTCTTCAGATTTTCAAATTGATTCTAATCTTTTATACAGTTCCACAACATATTGCCAGTTATATCCCATATTCTGGCAATATATTGTCAACACAGAGTTCTTGCACATTTTCCCAAAAACTGTAACAATATTTTTTCAAAGAAAGTGTGTAATGTCTGAGTCAATAACTGTTTGTGAAGTACACAATAAAAATTTTACCATGACAAGTTTTATTTATTGTAAATAATCATTTATTTTATATTATAATTTTATACCCTCACCTAATAAAGCATATTAAGAATTCGGGACTGTTGGTGCACAACTATAACTCAAACACTTAAAAGACTAAGGAAGAATTGTAATTTTATTTCATTATATAGAGATTTCATGGCTCAGCTGTGCTATATACTGTTCAAAACTAGATTGCAATACATAAAAAGACTTTTTAAAATATTAAATAAAATAAATAAATAAAACCATCAGTTGGAATTTATTTTTTAAGTTATTACATTTGTTCTATAAGTTAAAAATGATTATGTACATTTTTCAAGTTCTCTAATCACAAACAATTTTTACAAATTTAAGTGATTCTTTTGAGCCTTTCACAGAGTACATTTTTTATCATAATGTGAAATCCTTCCTTGTTTCCACACCCATATTATTACACCTGCCATATTGCCTAACCCCTAGTATTTTCTTAAAACCTATTAAGTCTGATTTGAGTTTCCAAATGTTCATTCATTGGTGTGGATCTATCCCATAGAAGGTGGTCAACTTACCAAGGTAAGAGAGTCTCTCCTCTCCCAGCTACTGCTATGGCTTTTTGTCCACCTTCCCTCCTCATTGCTGGGGTTTTTGTTTTCTTTTGGGTGTTGTTTTTGTTTGTTGGGGGTTTTGTTCCTGATGTGAGTTGCCCAGGCCTTGGGCATCCTGTCACACTTGCTTTGAGTTCATATGAATAACTTCCTGGTGTCTGAAAAACACTGTCTTAGAGTCATATACCACCTATGGCTCTTTTTTATCAGTTAAATTACAGGAGAGATTGGTTTATTAATAATTACTACAAACAAAATTGCCCACCAACTTGAATGAAAGCCCTAGCCTTTATAGAATGTTGAGTGGAGGGGAGGACAATACCCTTAGAACCCACTAGAGTGGAGATGAGATGGACGCTAAAGACTTTTGTCCCTCTCCCCACTGTTTCATCCCCGACTCCTTTTTTTGTCTTTTTTTTTCTTTTTTGTCTTTTCGAGACAGGGTCTCCCTGTAGCCCCAGCTGTCCTGGAACTCACTCTGTAGACCAGGCTGGCTTTGAACTCACAAAGATCTGCCTGCCCATCCCCCACTCCTTTTTATCATTGCTTTCTTCCTTGAGCCCTTTATTCTGATGGCTTTTTAATTTTTTTATATTTTTATTTGTTTCGTGCATATCATACAACATTTCTCAATCTAATTTAGACCCATTTCCCATCCCATGCCTCTCACCCTACCCTAGCTCATGCATTCTGCCATACATTTCTTGCATCTTTTTCTCAGTCTTTTTAAAGTTTTTCTATGCAGAGGTTTACTGTTTGGGGCAGATGTTTGCTGTTTCAGTCAGTTCTTTGATCCAGTCCTTTTGCTCTTGGTGTTCCCTCCAATTTGCATTGCCCCCAAATGTGCATATATGTATGTCAAACATGTATCAAAATTATGATGTCTGAAAATAAAATGTAAGGAGTAAAGAACTGAACAGAGACTTTACAAATGAAGAAGTAAAGAAGGCTGAGAAACCTCTTAAAAGAGTTCAATGTCAATAATAATTAAGGAGATGCAAGTTAAAATCAGTTTAAGATTTCATCTTACCCGAGTAAGACTGGCTAAGATTAGGTAAACAAATGACACCAAATGCTGGAGAGATTGTGGGGAAAGGGGAACACTCATTCACTGCTGGTCAGAATACAAACTTTTGCAACCCCTATGGAAAGTGGTATGGAGAATACTTAAAAACTCAAATTAAACCTACCCCCTCACCCATCATACCACTCCTGAGTATATGCCCACAAGACTCATCTTACTGCAGAGATATATACACATCTATGTTTACTGCAGCTTTCTTCATAATAGTGAAAAGCTAAAAACAACCCAAGTGTCCCTCAACTGATGAGTGGATAAAGAAAATATGGTACAGCTACACAATGTAGTTCTTTAGAACAGTAAAGAAAGACGATCTCATAAACTTTGGAGGTAAGTGGATGGAACTTTTAACCCGTTATGTTAAGTGAAATAATACAGCCCCAGGAAAACAATCAATGTTATGGTGTCCGACATATGTGGATCTGAGCACCAGATGGCTTCCATGTCAGTTCCAGCATCTGTCATATTCCTAGAAAAACTTACTCTCTTACTATATGCTAAATATGGAATCTTATATTTACAGCCAAATATGACAGTCACCACTCAGGAAAGAAGCTTCTTTTACAACAGATGGAGATTACTATGAAGTACCATAATGAGTCAAACAGAGAATGAGTGTCTATGAGATATCCAACGCTAAGTAAAATATCTACAATGAAACCTCTACATCTACAGTAAGCAGAACATAGAGAAATGAGGGGTTGAGAGAATACTGACACATCTCTTAACATTCATTAGGAAAGCTTCCTCATGCAACAGAGGGCTATGAACACAAAATATGAGGAATGAGCAAAGGATAAATCTTCAGATTGTAGGTCCCTGGAAAGAACTGCTACCGAAAAAATTATCCACCCAAAACTCAGAGACCATTGCAGAAGAAGGTTTGTAATGATTGTAAAATATTCATTTAAAATTTCTGACATGTTTGAAAGGTTTTTTTTTTTCTCAAAAAGTAAAACCAGGAAAACAAAACACTTTCCCTAATAAAGAATAATTGTTTGATAAGATTAAATATGCCTTATTTCAAATCACTGGTGTCACTCATCCTGAGCCTCCGCCATTGTTTGTAGGCAGTGCACATGTTACTTAACTTGCTATTGTACTGCTAAAAAAAGGAATTTGAGAGTGGATTGGGACAGAGGTAGAAAGATTTGGATATGGGTGAAGCAGAAGTGGAAATTATGTAAATAGAATACTCATGTATAAAATTTAAAAAAATAAAACAATTTAGAAGACATGTTATGGCTATTTTCTGTTCACCAATTCAGTACATGATGGTACATAATGGCAGAGACCATTAACCAGAAGTATTTCTATTATTCAGTGATGGATCTCTGGCTGCCGGCAGAAAAGAGAGGGAGTGCCACCAAGTTGTTGCCTGTTTGACCACCAGATATTACAGAACAAGAAATGAGATGAGAGGTGTATTTTAGATGCAGTTTAAAAATGAGTAAATTATATTAAGTATAAAAGCCTGTGTTCTCATTGGAAAAGATGAATTGAGTCCATCTTTATTGAGGTAAATGTATAAGAACAAATTTTAAGTAATTATAATAAATCTTAATGAAGCCTTCCTATTTGGAATTAGTTGGTATAGTGCATTTTTTTATGAAGGTGGAAGAGACACTGTCTCACTGTAGCCTCTGGTGGCCCAGAACTCGCTGTGGAAACCAACAAGGTCATCATCTCACAGACATCTTCTGCCTGTGCTTCCCGAGTGCTAAGGTTAAAGGCATTCTATCATGCCTGGCCTAGTGCATTGCATTATCTTGTGCATCACTGTTTTTAAATCCACCGTTACTCTCTTATGCTTTATTTTGTATATTAATATCAAACCTTTAAACGGAGACTAATTTATGCTATTTTGTGTGTCATTAGTCTAATATTTAAGTATAGTCATTAAAATTGCCACATAGTTTTCTTTGCAATTATTTATATATTTATCTGATTTTCATAAATTATTTTAATTTTGATGAGAATTATGCTAAATCAAGTTGTGTAGGAGTTACCAATATTTTATGAGTTTTGTGTCATGGTTTTTACCCCCTATATAAATAAACATATCATTGAATAAAAGATGCTATTAATTTTATTTATTAATTTTTTTTCTCCTTCCTCAAGGTCATCATACTGACTTGGAACTTCTTTTCATTTTTATCATCATTATTCATTTACTCATCTAGCTTTCCCTGTAATTCTTTTGGAGCCTAGGCTGAAATAAGTCCTAACTTAATTGATGGAAATAAGATTATTTTAGAAGTATCATTTTTGTTTTCCCTCAAAGATCTCAAAGCATTGTAGTAAAATAATATTTCAATCAAATTATTATACAAATACACTGATTAATATTATTTTGTGAATTCCATTGCTAAAGCTCATGCTTTTTGTATTTTTAAATTGTCCTTAAAGAGGTAATTAACTTTAAAAGAGGACATGCGATAATTCTATCAGCTCTCTTTTTATATTTGCGTGTATAATGACACAAAACTGTTCCTAGCAGACAACATAAGCTAAAAAATAAAAATTCAGTAGGAGGCCAACTCTCAAGAGATAGAGATAACTATGAGTTGATGCTGATTGAGGATGGTTTAAATAGAAAGTCCCATTAGAGCTACAGCTGCATAATGAGACCATGTCTCAAAAAATTAAAGTCACAATGCCAGGAATGGTTAATTTGCTTCATTGGAAGTTGGTGAACAACGAGCTCCATTAGACCTCCAAAGATTACAAGCTGTTGACCATCTTTTGGACTATCCTTTAAAACCTGATATTAAGACCTTATTACTGAAGACACCACAAAGCTGAGATATAGAGGATAGTAAAATCAACTTGATAATGTCCTGGAAATTTCATGGCTACTGGCTATATTCCATAATGCTGAAAGTTTTTGTACACACTGCCAGAGAAGAAAAGCAGTCTTCAGTCTCATCCAGATATGAGCCTTGGAAGTTACACTAACAACTGACCTGGCAAATATACACACCAATGCAAATAATGGCATGAAGGTCATGGAAATAAGCAACAAAACTCGATTGTATTAAAGGCTCACTTCACAAGATGAACCTCAAAAATTCCATTGCAGTCAGGAACAAGAAGCTGTGAGAGTACAGTTCACAAGCCAGAAGCAAAAACCTAATACTATTATTTGGTTAAATAATTTCATGTTATTAATCCAAATCCTAATGAATTATTGTTTTACATGTACATTAGTGTGTCTCTCAGTCCTCATTAGAGAAGCTTCTTTGGACAGATATGGCATCCACACAAAGATCCACTTCTCTTTAAGGTGCAAACAATAAGAGACTCCACAAGGATTAGGCCTAAATTTACATCTACATTGCAACTGATGCTCCCAAGGCATCAGGTTTTTTTTCTTAATTTTACAAAATAAGCCAGAGTTATTTTTACAAAATCTATGTCACACACACACACACACACACACACACACACACATATATATGTGTGTGTATATATATATACATATATATATGTGTGTGTGTGACATATATATATATATATATATATATATATCACAACTGTACTAAAATTATATCATCTGTACACAAACTATCATTTCCATATCATATTTCAGGATTCATAATTTTCCTTTTTAAATTTATATTACTCTAAAATATGGCTATATGTCCTCCACACATATACCAAGATTACAAAATCTGAGAATAAGTGGTAGGTTAATTCTAGAGCCTGTTAAGGGATTTATATTATAAGAGCACAGTTGCTTTGAGGGAAAGGAGTATATAACATTGATGTTGCTCACTTTGCCATATAACACAGTGTTTAGTGCTAGCATCCAAAAATAAGGGATGCCATTCCTCTTTTGCGTTTTGGGACTGTGTTACTTCACTTACCATAATATCTTCTCGTTCCAACTATTCATCTGCAAAGTTCAAGATGTCATCTTTCTACATAGAACTCCATTGTGTAGATGAATCAGGTTTTCTCTATCCACTCCTTGGTTGAGGGGCATTTGGGTTTGTTCCAGCTGTTCCATATTGTGAGGAGAGCTGCAATGAGTATGGCAGTGCATGCATTTCTGCAGTAGGATGTCTTATGGGTATATACCCAGGAGTGATATGGCTAGGTCAGGTGGTAGGCTAATTTTGAGTCTTTTCAGGGTTCTCCATACTGCTTTCCATAGTGGTTGTATAAGTTTACATTCCCAACAGCAGTGGTTGAGCATTCCCCTTTCCCGACAACCTCTCCAGCACTTGGTGTCATTTGTTTTCTTGATCCTAGCCAGGCTTATTAGAGTGAGATGATATCTTAAAGTGGTTTTAAGTTGCATTTCCTTAATTATTAGTGATGCTGAACATTTTTTTTTATTTTATTTATTTCTGTATGTGTATGAATGTACTGTCTACATGCAAGTTTGTGCACCCATGTGGTGCAATGCCACGGAGGTCAGAAGAGGGTGTCGGATTCCCCTGGAACTGGAGTTCTCCTGGAATTGGAGTTTCAGACGATTCTCGGCCGCCATGTGGGTGCTGGGGATTGAACCCAGGTCCTCTGCAAGAGCGGTCGGCACTCTTAACCACTAGGCCATCTCTCCAGCCCTGATGCTGAACATTTTTTACGACGTTTCTCAGCCATCTTAATTTCCTCATTGGTGAAGTCTCTGTTCTGCTCTTTACCCCATATTTGGTGTAAGTCATTTCTTTTCTTACTTCTTTGATTTTTGAGTAGTTTATCTATTCTGGAAGTTAATCGTCTGTCAGATTTTATCAGTGGTGAAGGTTTCCTTCCACTCTGTGGGTTTTCTCTCTTCCCTTCACTTCAATGATTGTTTCTTTAGATTTACAGAAGCTTTTGAGTTTATTGAGTTCCCATTTGTCAATTGTCAACCTTAATTCCTTTGCAGCTGTTTTGAGTAGTTTATCTATTCTGGAAGTTAATTGTCTGTCAGATTTTATCAGTGGTGAAGGTTTCCTTCCACTCTGTGGGTTTTCTCTCTTCCTTTCACTTCAATGATTGTTTCTTTAGATTTACAGAAGCTTTTGAGTTTATTGAGTTCCCATTTGTCAATTGTCAACCTTACTTCCTTTGCAGCTGCTGTCTGATTTAGGAAGTCTTCTTCTATGCCTATGTCCTGTAAGTTGCTCCCAACGTTTTCTTCTATCACCTTCAGAGTTTCGAGTTTCACGTTGAGGTTTTTGATCCATTTGGAGTTGATTTTTGTACAGGGAAAGAGGTAGGGATTTAGTTTTATTCTTCTACAAGTTATGTCAACACCATTTGCTGAAGATGCTGTCTTTCCTCCACTGAGTCTATTTGGCCCCTTTGTCAAATATGAGGGTGCTTTAATCATGTGTGTTCAAGTTTGGATCTTCAATTTTGTTCCATTGGTCTACAGCTCTGTTTTTGTACCAGTACCAGGCTGTATTTATGACTATAGCCCTGTAATATAGTTTGAAGTCTGGTATAATGATCCCCCTATATTTCTCTTTTCATCTAGGGTGTCTTTGTCTATTCCGGATCTTTTGTTTTTCCATATGAATGTAAGCATTTTTTTCCAACTCTGTGAAGAAACTCATATGTATTTTAATTGGGATTGCATTTAATCAATATATTAATTTGGGTAGAGTGGACATATTTCCTATATTAATTTTTCCAATCCTTGAGCATAAGAGGTCTTTCCATCTTCTGATGTCTTCTTCAATCTCCTTACTCAGGGGTTTAATTTTTTGTTGTAGAGAACTTTGGTATCTTATTAGGTTTGTTCCTAGGTATTTTATTGATTTCGATACTATTGTCAGTGGGAAGGTCTCCTTATATTCCTTCTTCAATTGCTTGTTGTTGGTGTAAAGAAAGGCTACTGATTTTTTAAGTGAATTTTGTATTGCACCACTTTTCTGAAACTCTTAATCATTTCTAGGAGTATTCTGGTGGAGGTTTTAGTAACCCTTGGGTAAACTATCATAAGTGATACAAAAAGGGATAGTTTGATGTTCTCTTTTCCAATTAGTACTCCTTTAATTTCCCTTACTTGTCTTACTGCCCTAACAAGTATTTCAAGCATTATATTCAAGAGGAGTGTCGATAGAAGGCAGCCTTGTTTGGTTCCCACCTTTAAGGGGGATGCTTCTAACTTTCCTCCATTTAGAATGATGTTGGCTGTGGGTTTCTTCTATATGGCCTTGATTATGTTGACGAATGATCCCTCCAGGCAAATTTCCTCTAGGACTTAAGCATGAAGGGATACTGGACTCTTTTTTTTAAGTCCATTTATGTGTTTTATGATATTTATTGATTTACATATGTTGAAACATCCCTGCATCTCTGGTATGAATCCAACTTGGTCATGATGGATGGTCTTTTTGATATGACTCTGTATGTGGTTTGCAAGTATTTTGTTGAGAATTTTTGCGTCTATATTCATTAATGAGATGGGTCTATAGTTTTCTTTTTTGGTTGTAATTTTGCGTGATTTTAGTATCGAAGTGATGCTGGCTTCATAGAAGGAATTTGGGAGATTTCCCTTTGTATTCTTGTGATCAGTTTGAGAACAATGGTTGTAAGTCTTCTTTAAATGTTTTATAGAATTCTGCTCTAACACCATCTGGGCCTGTGCTTTTTTTGAGTTGTGAGGTTTGTTATTACATTTTAAATTTCATCAAATATTATGGATATGTTTAAGCTGTCAGTCTCCAATCTCTTCTTGGTTAAGCTTTGTTGATTTCCAGAATTTCAGATATTCATCCATTTCTCTTAGGTTTTCAAACTTTGTAGAGTATAGGTTTTTGAAGTATTCCCATATGATTATCTGGATCTTTTCATTTTCTGTTATTTTCCTCTTTCATGAATTCTATTGATTTGGAGTTGCTCTTTTTTTTTTTTTTTTTTTTTTTTTTATGGTTAACTGGGCTAGAGATCTGTCAACTTTACCCTTTCAAAGAACCAACTTTTGGATTCATTGATTCTTTTACTGTTTTCTTTGTTTCTATTTCATTGATTTTTTCCTCTGATTTAGGGTTTAGGGTTCATTTGTTGTTGTCTCTCAAGTGTTTTTACCTGCAGTGTTAGATTGTTTATTTGTGCTCTTTCTTTTTTTTTTATGTAGACACCCAGGGCTATAAATTTCCCTCGTAGGACTGCTTTTATGTTTTCTGTGTGTTGTATTTTCATTTATGTTTACTTCCAGGAATGCATTTCTTTCTTTCTTTATTTCTTCCTTGACCTATTCATTATTCAAGAGTGTGTTGTTTAGTCTCCATCTGTTCTTGTAGGTAGTAGGGCTTATACTGATGTTGACATTGAGCTTTATTGCACTGTGGAGAATGCATGAAATTATTTCAATCCTTTTTTTGTTGTTGTTGAGGTTTGTTCTGTGTCCCATTATATGGTTGACAGTGTGGGGAAGATTTTTAAGAAATTGAGGCATTGGATGACTTCAATGAAACACTGTTATATTGACACAACAGGCGGGTGCTCATATGAACTCAAAATAGTTTTGACTGGGTGTGTAAAATGAATAAAAGTTCAAGCCAGACAAAATCCCAGCAAGGAAGAGGAGCTGTACACAGAATTTAATCCCTAAAAGAAGAGCCATTGGCAACTGATTGTTTCTGAGAGAAGAAGAATCAGTTTTCTTTAAGGAGTTAGTGCATAGTTATCAACTGCTGCTCACTGGGTGGACAAAGCCCTCAGTATGTGGACAGCACAATTTGGACTCAATAGAGTTAGTAATAAAAGACACAAGTTTGGGGTGGGGGTAAGGAAGTGGGATGTGTACTTGGGAAGATTTGTCTGTTTGGGCATGAATATAATAAAAAATATTTTATGGATCTTTCAAAGAAATAATAGTAAGTGAGGCAACAGTTTAGAACCCTGACACATTATGATTTGTATGCTTATGAGGAAACATCATGGCTTTACTCAAAAAGAAATGGACAGGTGAGTCACTACCAAATGCCCGACTTAAGAAATCAAGGAAAGCAACCTTATGAGAAAACAAAACTGCTGACAATTTCATCTTGAATTTCCAGGTTGTGGAACAATAAGAAGTAAATTCTATGTGTTTAGTTCACCTGATCTATTCTATATTTTTATAACAGCTTGAGTGGGGTAATATAGTAATTTTAACTGTAATGTATTCTATGGAAATGTAGATCACTTATGGACTATAATAATAGGATGTATTGGCAAAACTTACAAGGTTAAAAAGCACTGGTAGTGGTAGAGGAGCATAGTCTGGCATGAAGGACTGTACTGTAGTAAAGTAGAGAATCATATTGATATTGATATTGTAACAGGAGAAACAGGCTGCAGAGTCATATTTGCTTTCTATAATTAAAGTGCTCTAAGTGCCTGCTGTATATAGCTCACTTAATTATTAAGAGACCATTTCAGGGTAATGGCCACTTAATCTGAGTAAGATTTGTGAGAACTCAAAGGAAAAATAAATATGTGCCAGTGGACAAAATAAAGAGCAAAGAAATGATCCAGATTCTAATATCCTTTATAAATGAAGAGGAGGCAGTTACTTTCTTCATATATATAAGGTAGTTCCTCTTTTCTCTGAGTGGCAGAATAAAAAAATGAGTGAAAAGAATGAAAGTCTAGGGCATTTTGCACTTAAAAGAACAGTGAACTGAAAAAAGATTTAGGAGTGTTACAAAATAACCTGTGAACTGTTAATGAAGCAGCTCCTACTTAATTTTACATGTGTCTTTAGCTCATTGCCACTCTTCACTCTAAAATGAGACAAAAGTGAATAGTAATATAACAACTAATACTATAAGTTTCTTCCCAAATTTGTCCCTAGGAAGGCATGGTATTACATGCATATTATCCCATCAATCTTCATAACATTGCAAATAAGTCCATTGACATTCTAGGAACACTGGAAAAGAAGAATGAGGACTATAAGGGTGATAATGGTCAATTGAAATTTTAGATTAGTTCTAGCAGCTTGGTGCAAGCTCATTAGGCAAAGGTTTGGTTTAAGAAATATATTTTACTAACGTTGTTATGAAGGTGAAACATTCATAGCAATTAGTCCACACTCTCTCTGCACCTCCAATTTCATCCATATACACTGCCCATTGAGAGGGCACTGGTCCCTGCATGACTAATGCTATCAGAGAAGGCTTTGACTTCAGTCAGGATATGTATTTAAGAAGATAGAATTTTTGTGGAAAAAATGAACTGAGTTCTTTTCCTTGTGTTAATGTCTTACTTTCTATGTGATTCCTTTGTGTGTGTGTGTGTGTGTGTGTGTGTGTGTGTGTGCGTGTGTGTGTGTATACATGAATATGTGTGTGTATGTGTGTGTATACATGAATATATGTGTGTGAATGTGTGTGTGTGTGTGTGAATGTTTTGCCTGTGACTAGGTAGCTGCACCTGTATCATCAATGCCCATGGAGTCCAGAGGAGGATGTTGGAGCCTGTGGAAGTGGAGATATCTTATTTGTGCAGTTTAGAAATGTTTTCTTTTTTATTGATGCTTTGTGTATTTCATACATCATTATCCAATTCAGTTCAGGCATATTTCCCCTTCCCTTCCCCCCATCCCACCCCACCCCATCCCAGATCATGCATTCTGCCATGACTGTCCTGCATCTCTCAGGTTTTTCTTCCCATTTTTTAGCAATAGGTGATAATTTATGAGTACAAGCATCCTTCATGTAAAAACAATTTGCAAACAGTTGTGCCCAAACCCACACAGCCCCTTGGTCCCACCATCCAGCAGGGAGGGTTTGTATGTTCAATCAAGTTGATCAAATGAGTGTCCAGGCTATATTGCTGTAGCTTCACCATTCACCCCAATCTCAGCCCTTACATTCTACCACGCCCCCTCTTCCGCAGATTTTCCCTAGGCTTAGACAAGGGGCACAGGTGGATGAGAAGCAACACAGTCTACTTTCTTGGAGCTGTTGTTTGGACCTCTGGTCACTTCTGCCTTTTTCTTTCATGGGCTGACATGTGTCCAGGAATAACCTTTTGACTTGCTAATGAGCACAGCATTAGATATATAGGTTTTAACAGTACTAATTTTTATCATAGGTTACTTTGGATATTTAAGCACAGATTATTTTGGATGGTATGATTAATCCATGAATAATTTTTTTCCTGTTGGAATGACAGGGTCTTATCGTGAGCTTATAACATATCTCTCTTGAACCATTAGAGGAAGTGCACGCATGTGGGCATCGGCAGTGGGTCTTTATTCCTCAAGGAGAGAGCCAATAGCAATTAGATTTGGAGATATAAACAGGGCATATGGCTGCCTCTGCTGCACAGTATTTCCAGGCAGGTGAGGTGTATTGGTTGTGATGGAGGAGTCTGCTTGATCTACGGGGGACCCATATTTGCTTTCTTGGTTTATAGTGCCTTTGTAACCATCTTTTGGTTTCTGAGACCATCTGTACACTTGAACTGTGTGGTCTCAATACATCATTTCCATGCTTATCAGGGTCTTCGACAGCAGGGACTTATCAACTCTCTTCTTGCTCGGTCTATCCCAGTGTTATGGGCAAGGAGCCTTTACCTTCCGTATGTGGGCTTGGATACCCTGGCCAACTCTCTTGTGGAATTTAATCACTTGCCGCAGTCAGAGCTCCTTCTTAATGTATTTTGTTATAAGTGCATACTTACGGAGACTTTAAGTATTATATCTTGGTTCGAATAGGAATAATCTTTTCACAGTTCCGTATGTCTATAGTCAATTCAAGAAGGCAGTTTTACCGGTTTTTATAAGACTTACCTCTATAATAGTTGTCTCCAATTTACATTGGAACATGACCTCATCATATTTTCTCCTTGTTCTATTGGGGGGGGGAGGTAAAAAAGTCTCTCATATTATTTGAACCTTTGTGGCTCTCTAGAAGGTAGTTTCATTAGGACTTGTTCTATACATAGTTGTTACAAGTTAGGATCCTCAACAGTGGTTTGATATTTGTAGCAATCCTGAGGTTTTTCTTCCTTTCAATGCTTTCGAGTGGTGCAATCCTTCTGTTGGCATTTTCTGGTACAATTCCTACTCGATGAAAGCTGTTATCTTTTCCTTTCTTAGCCATTAAGTTGGTGACATTTTGACCTGTGGAATATACACAATATCTTTCCCATGTTAGTTTTAGAGATTGAATTGCAAAGGTTTTTGACAGAAGGGTTTCATTTCTATCTGTATCCCCCCCCCCAATTTTTTCCTTTTTCTTTTTGGGGGGGGGGTTGTTCTTTTGACCATGAGTCTCCAGAAGGCAGTTGTTTATCCCATATATATATATATACTATATATATATATATATCATGGTTGGAATATTCTATATACTCTATATATATAATATCTAATATTGGTGGAATCAAAGCTAGATTTCATCTACATTCACATGCTGTTTGGTAGGTGACTGTATGTGATTTAACTTGGGGAGAGCAAAACTTAAAGTTTTTGTATTGTTAAGTCATCTTATAGGTGAAAGAGAATGCTACGAGGTGATACCATACAACAGAAAAATTACAGAGAACATTTGTATGTGCCAATCCCAAAGTGATTGTTATACAGATTTTATGTAGAACAAACGTGGACAACAGCAATTTATATCTCCGTTTAACTCAGATGCATTACCATTTTTATCAGAGCCTGTAAGCCAATGTTGTTTAATATGCACAAATTTACTTTTACTTAATCCTAAGCCACCATATAACCTGTATACCGTGTCTGGGCAAAACTGGATACTTGTTGAACTCATGTCAATTAAATATGCATTAATCGAATATACATCCGTGTCCCTCTCCCGCCCCTCCCGCCCTTCCCAATTCACCATTTCAGTCTGTTTTCTGATGCAGTCTTTCTGTTGTTGTTCTTTTAATATTCATCCCTCTCCATGAGAAATACGTGTTTTGGGTTACTTGTCTCTGTGTGTGGTCAAAAATATAGCAAAGTGGACACAATGTAACATATACTCACAAATGAAGGAAAGTTATAATAACAGGGCAAAAAGTTGTTGGTAAAGAAATTTAGATCTTACTAGTTTTTCAATTGTTTGTCTTCATTCTGTGCCCCCAAAGGTGAAAATATTTGATGTTTTAACTGAGAAAAACATTTCCCAAAAGGAAAGGAAGCTTCCAATATGTTGTGTAAAAACAATAGGAATATTCCTACATGTATGTATAAAAAAAGAGAAAAGGTTAAGTGATAAAAGTAAAAAAGCTAATTAAAAAATTATATTAGGAATCCTACTTATAAAATATGCCAAATTACCAGCTGCATAAAAAAATCCCATGTAACAATCCTGTATTCTGTCACAGGCTGTGAGGTAACAATAATTCAGTGTGTGATGCCATCCTATTTCCCAGTAAAGAAACACACTCCTGTTTTCCTCTTTCCTTATTTGTGGAGAGTATCTCGAATAAAGTATGCCAGGTAAACTAAAATGACAGTAAGTCAAATGTTACAACATTTTTATATCGATTTCCAGTGGTTTACAGCAGAAGGAATAAACCTAGCAACCTCAGAATTGTTAATAATTTAAGAAATTCTAAAAGGGGTTTCATGCCTTATCAAAAAGAAAGCATATGAATATACCTAAAATATGCTAAGAGGACTGGTGCAGTCATGAAACTCAGATCATTTTAATTTTGAAGCAAAGTGACCATAAAATCTGACAAATAACTTACTTTCATAGTTTCAGTATGGCAGGTGATAAAAACAAAACCATCCCTATGT
This sequence comes from Rhizomys pruinosus, assembly GCA_009823505.1. Taxonomy (NCBI): domain Eukaryota; kingdom Metazoa; phylum Chordata; class Mammalia; order Rodentia; family Spalacidae; genus Rhizomys; species Rhizomys pruinosus. Next base: position 466,152 of record VZQC01015695.1, on the reverse strand, counting down.
GGAGTCATGTATTTTTCTTATTTGAAAGAGAATAAAGGGGCTGGAGGAGTGGCTCAGTGGTTAAGAACACGGGCTGATCTTGCAGAGGTCCTGGGTTCAATTCTCAGCATCCGCATGGCAAGAAACAACTGTCCCTAACTCCTTTTCCAGGAAATCCAATGCTCTCTTCCAACCAAGGGCAATACATGAAATGGGTGCCTCTACATACATGCAGGTGATACACTCACACAAATAAAATAAGAGTAATAATTGAAAATATTTTAAAAAGAAAATAATAAAATATTTGAGTGGTTAAAATTATTAGTGCAAACAAGTTTAACTTGTATATTTCTTCCAAGTTGCACATTGCTACTTTTTTACTAAATGATTGTGAATAATCCTTTTCTAAACAAAAGTTCTAAGAGAGTTAGCAAGAATAAAAATAAAAACATAAAATTTGAGAACACATCAGTATCTGTTCATTTAACCAAGAAGTTATGGTGTCTTGAATTGTTCCTAAGATATTTTTTGCTCCATATTTTAAAACCAGTTACCTGAAGCAAAAGAATCCAAATGATATACAAAGTAATATCAAGATATTTGAAAGAAAATTTAAAAAATTGGAAAATACTTTGGAAACAGCTATTTAAATGCAATTAAGACAATTATTTATAGTTATGCATCTATTTTTTCAATTATTCATTCAATGAATAAACTGAGTTATATTAGCTGATATTGTTCAGGAACAAAACTAAGTGTACAATATAGATTCTTTGATTACTTTATAGCCTGTCTTTTACCTAAAAACAAATAAATGTGTACTGTATTAAGTGACACTAGTCAATAAGGAAAACTAAACCAGATATCAGATAGGAAATTAGAAATTGATGTTGATATATGTTTGAGATGAATGGGAGGCAAAAAATGGTGATGTAATTCACAGATCAGGGGGAAGTTGGGGAATAACCCAAACAGGTTTATATGGGAATCAGATTTGTGGGCATAAGTGGAATCAAGTTCAAAGAGGCAATAAGAAATAGTTAAATTTTGACTAGTGGGATTCATTAAGCTTCACAGCTTCTCTACAGCAAAGAAATAACCAAGGGAGTAAATAGGAAATCCAATGATTGGGAAAAAAAACTTTACCTGCTACAAATCCAATGGAGAATTAACATCTAGAATATACAAGGAAATCAACAAACAAAGAGATTCAGAGCTAAAAACCTAATAAAATGATGAGCCATAGTCCTGAACAGAGATTCCTCAAACAAAGAAATAAAAATAACTAAGAAACACCTAAAAATTGTTCAACATCCTTAGTAATTAGAGAAATGCAAATAAAAACCACTTGGAAATTCCATTTACCCAAGTCAGTTTGGCTAAGATCAAGAGAATGTGAGACACCAAATACTGGTAAGGTTCTGGGGAAAGGGCGACACTCGTTAATTGCTGGTGGGAACACAAACTCATACAACCACTTTGGAAAGCGGTGTGGAGAACTCTCCAAAAACTGAAAATGATTGTACCATATTATCCAGTTATACCCATCCTTGGCATATATCCAAAGGAGTCATCCTACTGTACAAGAACCTGCGCATCTTTGTTCCTGCTCTTTTCAAAATAGCGTAACAACCTAAATGTCCCCAACTGAAAAATGAATAATAAAAATGGGGGCATTCACCCAATCGAGTTCTACTCATCAGTAAGAAAAGAAGAAATTTTGAATGGAACTAGACAGTGTTATACTAAGTGAAGTGGCACTAATGGAGAAAATCAAGCAATGTATGTTCTGCTTCATTGTACCATCAATCACTTATATGTGAGTGTATATCCACACATGTAAGGGTATAACACCAGGGGGCAGTAAAATGGAAAACAGGGAGGTAAAGAAAGAAAAAGTACCAAAGAGGGGGATAGTATGGAAAAGGTGTTACAAGGAGAGGTGACAAAAGTGGGAATGTTCAGCTTTGAGAGGAGGAGGGAGTGGATTCAGAGGTCTATGGTGGTAGGCAAAGAGGAAGTCAGGAGAGTTGTTATTATAGGGGAGGCTGGAAATAAATGGGGGTGCTTGGAATGAGGAGGGAGGAGGGAGGAGGGAGGTTGGACGGTGTGGGAGAGGAGAAATGAATGGACTTGTGGGGCTAGGGCAGTTGGGCCTGGAGAACTCTGAGAAATGCACATATAGTTTCTGAACATTAATGCATCTCTGTATATCTGAGGACTCTATGCAAAGGAGAACAGTGGCAGACAGGTGACACCCTCCTTTGAGTGGTTTGTCAAGTAGTCCATGAGACTCCCATAATAGCACAGGCTATTGATGAAGTTCTTGGTTATCTCCCAGAACTTGAAATTAAGATCCTACTGTTGAAGAACACACATACTTTGGATAAAGGAAGACTTGGAGCAATTGGAGAGAAGATGATCTGGAATCCTTCTACCTGAAGTTTAGCTCTCAGGGTTCTAGAGGATACTATGCAAGCTGCTATGGGAGAAAATCAATCAATAGTCCAACCCAGTCCTAAAGCCTAATAACTATTAATGACAAGCAGAAAGAAAAAATTTATATTAAATTTATATATAAAAGGAAAATAAAATAATCCTAAAATTTGGCTATATTTTACAGAAAATAGTCTATTTGATTATATTTCATTTTTTATATTTAATTTTAAACACATTTTCAACCACAACTGATTAGTGATGATTTTAAAAAGTATAAAACTTCTAAAGAAATAAGTCAATATCAGATATTATAAAAAGAGAGGCCATTAGAAACAGAAATGAGTATAATTTATATAAAGATAAAATGAATACTTTAAAATGGAGGCTAAGAAAATGGCAAAAAATAACATATAATACATGGAAAATGGAAATATTTAAACATATTTTAAGATATTTATCATAATTCTGGTTTCTCAGAAGCACGTATCAAGATGAGATTTTTGATGCAAATAATTGTTAAGGAAGTGTTCTCAGAGAAAACCAAATAAAGTGCATGACAGGAAACAAAACCAGTGTGAGAGACAGCAGGAAATTGTTCTGGGGTGGCAGGCATCTGGATACCACTGATTTCCAAGTAGAGTCCACAAAATAAAGCAGGGGATTTAGAGTAGAAAATGTTTCACTGATGAATTGATGCCCAGGTTGTAGTAAGGAAATGCTGTCAGGGTCAAAACTCCAGGTTTTCTTTTTTCTTTTCTTTTCTTTTTTTTTTTTTCTATGTGTATGAATGTACTGTCTGCATGTAGGTCTCTGCACCCGTGTCGTGCAATGCCGCGGAGGTCAGAAGAGGGTGTTGGGCGGATTCCCCTGGAACTGGAGTTCTCCTGGAATTGGAGTTACAGATGGTTCTCAGCCACCATGTGGGTACTGGGGATCAAACCCGGGTCTTCTGCAAGAGCAGTCAGTGCTCTTAACCGCTAGGCTATCTCTCCATCCCCCAGAAACTGCAGATTTTCTTAGGTCTCTGTGTCTACTAGAGAAATAATTCCATAGGTACAAGGCAGTCCTATCAAAAGATTATGGAGATGTTGGTTTTCCTTTGTTTACATTTTTTAATTTAATGCACGAATCCCATATTTATACCATTTTCAATTCTCCTTCCTTTTCAACTCATTCTATGTTCCCCTTACTCCATGTCAATGTCCTGAACTGTTAAGTATTATGTTACATATGCCTATAGGTATATGTGTATTAGGTATAAATATATTTATATATACCTATGTGAATATATAAACAGAAGTTTTCCTTCTTTATTTACAGTTTTATTTTATGTGTTATGCATATATTGTGTGCATGTACATAAGTGGAATGCCCCCAGGAGTCAAAAGAGGGTAACAGATCCTCAGGAACTGGAGTTAAAGATGGTTGCTATCTGCCATGTGGGTGCTGAGAGTTGAAGTTACATGAGCAACCAGTGCTCTTAACCACTGAGCCAACTCTACAGCCCCTGAAGTCGCCCTTCTCTGTCAAATTGAAAAACTCATAAAATGTGGAAAACTTATCACAAAAAGAAAGGACTGAATATACACATAACTCAAAAATGTGTAGATTTGGCACAGATGAGAAAATAATTCTAGAAGAAAGACAATTTTCAACCAATGTAACACAATAGTTGAATATCTGTGAAGAAAATGGTAGAAATAAGAAAATGAACAAAGTTTGCTTATTGAAGTCCTTCAAGCATCCACATGAAATTGAAATTGCAGACTAACTCTTAGAAAGTAAATAATAATTATAATAAAGAATAAAAATAATAACAGCCAAAGAAAAGAGTGAAAGATGGAGGCATAGACATTAGTGGGCATTAGTGGGCAAAAATGCTCAGTATTGTCACGTTGTAAACAACAGAAATGATACCAATAAAAGGAAAGAAAAACTGAAAGATTATGCATTATTTTCTCAAATATTTGAAGTACCAAATTCAAAGCCGGGTATGATTTTCACAACTTTATTCTCAGCTCTCGGGAGGAAGAGGCAGGCAGGATCTCTGTGAGATCAAGGTCAGCCTGATGTACATAGAAAGTTCCAGGCCAACTGGCTCTACAAGAAGACCCTATCTCATAGAGAACAACCATTAAAAATAAAAAATAAAGTACCAAATCCTAACAAAAATAGGAACCTTAGAATAATATGTTATTTTATTAAACATAATATTTTGAGTAATGATAGTAACATCAATAAAGAGAAATCAAATGAAATTTCCTGGCCAAATTTCCTGGCCATGCCATGACCCAAATATAAATATAATAATGAGTACAAATGAGTAAGAAAAACTGTGATGAAATAATAATTACTTTAGAAGGAATAAATAAACAGTATGCAAAAAAAAGAAGAAATCTATTATCTATACATTCTTCCTCAGGACAAAGGAACAATATGCAGAAAAAGTATCAGACATTAGTAAATGAGCCTAGACGCTCCTGTTTGTCCTTATTGCCTTTTATGCCCTTGGATCTAAAATTCATATGTTATGTATTAAAATTCTTATGTGAATTAAGTGAGCAAGAAGATATTACCTTGATGCTGTATGCCACAGTCCATAGTTTCATCAATGACTCATAAATCAGAGCCAGCACAGATGCATTTACATAAGAGATAGCTTGGAGTTCAAGGACAAAGTTAAATAACACTCTCAGGAGATGAGGAACTTCAGGTAAATAATGAGATGTTACTTTTTTTGTTTTTGTTCTAATATCAGCAAGCACTTTAATATACAATTTTATATTTAAATTACAAAATGCTTAAGAATTTTAGATGATTTTTAACATTCTTGTCATAATTCATTCTGGTTATTCCTATTTACAATTTAAAGAAAGAGGTATGGATAGTAATAAAGTTCACAAACTTATAAAAACAGTGACATAACTGGTATACATTGTTGCAAATTTTATATATATATATATATATATATATATATATATATATATATATATTCCCATTTCTACTGAAGAGTGGTCCTCATAAGTGAAATTAAAAAAGAATAGAGTGAGATTGTTAGACAGAGTTGTGAAGATTGGGGAAGTCAGGGTGAGTGAGAGGTTTGCAGCTTCCTGTACTGGGAAGATGAAAATGACATTCATATCATGCCTCAAACATACACATCCTGGGCTAGCAATAGAGCTCAACAAAAAAGATGCTTTCTGCCAAGGCTCACAACCTGAATTTAATATCTGGGGTGGGGCTGGAGAGATGACCTAGCGGTTAAGAGTGCCGACCGCTCTTACAGAGGACCCGGGTTCGATCCCCAGCACCCACAAGGCAGCTGAGAACCATCTGAAACTCCAATTCCAGGAGAACTCCAATTCCAGGAGAACTCCAATTCCAGGGTAATCTGACACCCTCTTCTGACCTCCGCGGCATTGCACGACACGGGTGCACAAACCTACATGCAGACAGTACATTCATACACATACAGAAATAAAGAAAATTTAAAAAAATATATAATATCTGGGGTGAACATCGTGAAAGGAGAGAACTAATTCTAAAAAGGTGTCCTCTGACCTCCACAAGTGTGCTAGAGCATGCATATGCAAACCCCTTCCCATATATGCAAATAAATAAATAAATAACACATAAATTTTAAATTCTTAAAATTTACACTTCTTTTTATGCCGTTGCCTTGATAATAGCCTTTGAAGACACTCTTTGTACTGTGACTTTCATAAATACATTGGATTTAAAATATTATACCATGTTTGGAATTTTTTAAAGTAGTAAGAAGCAAACTCCAACTACAAATAAGTTGCTAAAATAAATGGGAAATTAAAGACATAAATTTTAAATAAAGTCATAAAAACTAAAAGTAAGTTTGACAATTTAAAAAACCTGAGGAATAGATTTTATGTTTACATTTACAAAAAGAAATAGGCCACCAAAATAAATTTTCATTGCAATGTAACGGTTTACATTTTATTCCTTGTAATTGATTTTGAATTTAATCTAGCATTTTATGAGGTTAAGATTTTAGTATGAAATATTTTGGTGAAGTATCTGATAAGTTAAAATGAGTATTTCATTTGAAAGTAGGTTATTAAAATATCTAGACAATATAGAAACCACATCTATGTCTTTACAAGAAAAACAGTACATTGTTTCCCTACTCATACCCAGTTATACAAATCCATTGTTCATAAGCATAAACATTCTATATCAATATATTTAAAATTTCTTTTCAAAACTTTCCAGAGCACAGCATGGTGGCACACTCCTTTAACTTCATCAGTTGAGAAGCAACAGCAAGAGAATCTCTGAGTTCCAGGCAAGATGATCTACATTGCAAGTTCCAGGCCAGGTGGGATGCCCACTCTTAAAAACAGCATGTTGGCACATGCCTGTAATCCCAGCACTCAGGGGGCAGAGGCAGGTGGATCTCTGTGAATTCAAGGCCAGCCTGGTTTACATAGTAAGTTTTAGGACAACTGGGGTTACAGGGAGATCCAGTCTCAAAAAGACAAAAAAAAACAAACAAACAAACAAAAAAAAAACAGAGAAAAGTGATAATTTTTTTGTATTCCTTGATTGGAAAATGAGAAGGAAATAAAGGTAGTATTTAGGTCCTTTACAGAAAATATGTTTCAGTAATAAAGTTAAAGCTGAAATATTACTATATTTAATGAGAATGCTACATGATAAATGCCTTCTAATATACATGTTTTTGTACCTCTACATAGTCATAACTGACAAACATTATGTTAGAAGTTTTATTTTTAGATTGTTAAGATTTTATTTATTTTAAATTTAAATTTATTCATGTACCATGTCTCTCCTTTTGTGTGTATGTGTGTGTGTATGTGTGTGTGTGTGTGTGTGTGTGTGTGTGTGTTTATGTGTGGGTGTACCTGAGTACAGTTGCCTTCAGAACCAAGAGGTAGGTGTTGAATCTTCTGGAGCTTGAGTGACAGGCAGTTGTGAGATACCCAACATGAAAGGCAGGTACTGAATTTGGGTCACCTGCCAGAGTTCTATGATCTCTGAAACACGGAGACATCTTTTTAGCCCTTGAATTGTTTTACTATCCTAAATTTTAGATGTTCCTTATAATATAAATCATACTTTGCTAATTAAACAGTTTCATTAATATCCAGGCAAGGGCCATATTCTGTAAATTATTTGTTAGAATATAAGGGCAAGAGAACTCGCTCTCTCTTCCTCTTTCTCTCTCCCTCTGTGTCTCTCTTTGTGAGTCTCTCTGTCTCTCTGCCTCTCTTTCTCCCTCTCCCTCTCTCTCTCTCTCTCTCTCTCTCTCTCTCTCTCTCTCTCTCTCTCTCTCTCTCCCTCTCTCTCTTCCCAGAGAAGAGGCCAAGTGAAGGGAAGATGTGAACATAGATGAACATTCACAGGAGATGGGATCTTACCAAAGTCTAGTATGTTATCACTGTGATCCCACCCGAAGACTGTAAGGACTGGTGGTTTTTAAGCCACTGAAACTGGAATTTTTTTAGTGAATATTTCAATTAAATTGTATGAATTCAATTCAAGCTGAATATTTCAATTAAATTGTATGAAAAATCATATAATTTTATGGGTAATCAATAAATTTACTCAAAGTTAGTGGCTAAGACACCTGGGTTCCAAAAAGACAGATGACAGAACAACTTGATGAGGGCATAAGACAATCTCTAAGAACAAGCTGTGATTTGATTTAGGAATTTGCAAAGATAAGGTTTGGACAGCTGGTAATGGTGGTTGGATACTTTTGACAGAGAATAGAAGATAAACAAAAGTGAGGATATGAGCAAGCAGAAAATATGTTCAGAAACAGCAGGACCATAATAAGATGCAGAGAAAGGGCAACTCAGGGACCCTTATTTGTCATCAGAATCTGGACCTGATTCTCTGAGTTTCATAAAAAGGGAGTTCCCCACACTCACATAAATATTGCACATTACAAAACCAGGCCACATAAGTGACTGTCTATGCTGTCAATGAACATCCATTCAATGTATCTATACCACAAAAATACAGAAAAAGGTACAAAACTATGCTTATTGAATAATATATTTAGCAGAAAAATTGAAATGTACTAACCATGATCCAGACAAGTGGTTTTAATTACAAACCCTAGTCTATAAAATATGCATAGGTAAAATTTCCACTTTTGAGTGATGAAATGTGATAACTCTTCATCTTCAGCTTGAAATCAAAACTACCAGATTTTATTTTTTTATAATTTAAGGAAGGTGAAGTTAGGGGACTAGAAGATTTCTGAATTGGCTCCTGCAGATCCAGTAATTAAAATACAACTAGTTGGGATTTTACAGTTAAAATTGTTTGTATATAATTGTTAACTAATCTGTAAATTGTAATAAATATATTTGGAATTCTTAAAAAAATGTGCATAGTTTTCATTTGCTTTTTCAAAGTAGATGTGATAGATTATCAACTGAAACATAATACAAAATAAAGAGATTCAAATGATCTGTCTTCTATTTTGCAAAGAACTCAGATCAAAAACAAAAATTGAATGAGTAAATTAAGACAATATAATAAATTCTAAACCTTTGGCATAAAAAGCGATTCTAGGATCATATAAATTAAATTTATAAAATAACAACTGAATATAAGAAAAATCCAAATTTAAACTGATACATTTTTCATTTTCAGTGAAAGGAAGATTTTCTGTGTTTTATGAGTCTATTTTATTGCTCATTTCTTAAATATGCAAATTCTTGTGGCTAAAACACCATTAATTCCTTCTACTTTTATGTGCCGTCTATGACTGTCCATAAGAATTATCTCTTTTTATTATCATTTTTAGTTTGTTGATTAAATATTACATTTCATTTGTCTTGAATGTTGTATTTATCAGAATATTCTAGTTCCTGCATCATGTCTATTTTTAAAAAGTGGAATATATATATACCTATTTTATAAACTACAGATTGCAATTAAAAATAACTGGATTATGATAGGTCAGTTTTTTATTTTTAATTTTCTGTTTAATGCATTGTTTTATATGTGTAGTTTTGTAATCGTTTCTCTAATTTGAGGTACAAATCTAATTTGAGGAACAACTGTCCATTTCAAGAATATTTTATAATAGTATATATAATAATAGTTCTATTCTTTAGTTTAGTTAGGTAGTCAAAATGACACAAATATAGTTGTGAGAACTTACATTTTTTCCATATATACTAATGTTGGAACTCAGACAAAGCTGCAGCAAAATTTTCAGGGGGAAATATGAGCCATCTTCTTTTGGCATTCAATAGAAATATACATGAGCAATTCAGAAGGAAATTATAGAAGAGACCAGGTGTTTTCAGAGATAGTTTTAAACTGAAATTATGTATAGAAAAATGTGATTAGTTAATGTTCAAGAGTCCTATTTGTAGATAGACTTTTGTTTGTTTCCACTGTCCTCTTGGAGGTCTGAGGCTCTGTAAATCAAACACAGCACTTTGTACACTGTAGGGAGTACTCAGCCACTGAGCTTTATTCCTAACTTATAAAAATAATTTTAGAAATTATGTAATCTGTAATTCTTAAAATTTGGTGTTTAGCTCTTCCTTTCAGCCCGAGGATTAGAAAGGGCAGTATTACAAAGAAGAAGAATCAGGATTGTTTTTGAGACATTTGGAACAGCACAGACAGCAGCTACTAGAGTAGTAGAAATGGATGACTTAGATCTTAAAACAGCGTCTAAGTAAATTTATAATGCAACACAGGAAAATTAGTGGAATTCTAAGGGGATTAAATACAGTGAAGGGGATAGAAAAATCTAAGAAAAAAATAGACACTGGATGGAGAGCCTTGGACTGCAGTAATATTTATGAAAAACTCTAAGGTAGAAGAAATTAATGAAATGGACAGAAATCAAGCAGATCTTAGTAAACCTCTATGTTTACACTGTTAGACTTAGAATTGGACAATAGCATATTAAACACCATTTTACACTTTCCCCTATTAAAGATGAAGAATATCAATAATCCTTGGTATAGGAATTTTATATGTCATTATCTGTAATATCCATTACTGATTTATATTATATCACTCAAGTTTGGAAAACTAACATTATAGAACAAAATGTCATACAATTACAATGCTTAATTGTAGCTCAGTATGAATCATTGAAGCCACTTAAACTGTCTTCTGGGAACAATAAATTTAAACGAGTAATTGTCATAGCATTAACCTTGATGTATCATAATAATTGCTTGTCCAACAAATGAAAGTATGACAGAACAAGAGGACATTGCAAGATCCCCAGTGTATATTGTCCTCTTAGAATGAGGGAATGTGATCAAATGTCACTGGTACCATAGACAGGGTTTTTAAGAGTTACTACTATTTAGTTTAAATTAAATTGAATGTTTTAAATTAGGTCAAAACTAAGTTTTTAGATATACAGTCATATAATACTGTGATTTTAATGTCTTGATTATGCAAACTAACACTTTGGCTGTTAAAGGCTTGATGGATGACTGCTTCAGATATTTTTGTATAGAAGTTGTATTTTACCAGCTATTGCTGAATGCATGTCAATCTTTGATAACTTAAATGGTGTGTAAGTTGAATCTTGGATTTTATTCTGCTAGGATTTTTTTTAACTAATGCAAACTAAGTTTGTTTAATTGTTTTTTTTACATGTTTATTATAAAAAGGATAGGAAATTTTTTCATTTTTTAAAATTTATTGTTTTATATATATTTTTTGTACAAGATTATGTTACAAATTGAATCTAGTCCCATGTCCCCCTCCCAAACCCCCCACCCCACCAGAGTCACTATTTCAGTCAGTTCTTTGATACAGTCTTTTCTGTTGTTGGTGGTGGAGGTGTTCTTTCCAATATGCATCACTCCCAACAAGAAATAGGGTTATTGGCGCTAGCATCCACAGATGAGGGGTACCATTTGGCATTTGTTTTTCTGGGACTGTGTTACTTCACTTAACATAATATCTTCTACTTCCATCCATTTACCTGCAAAGTTCATGATGTTGTCTTTTTTTGTTTGTTTATTTTTAAGGGATTCCACAATATAATGACACAGTTGTTTGCAGATAACATTGATGTTACTCAGTATGTCATACAATTAGGTAATTGGTGCATTTTGCAAGTATCTATGTCCAAATTTTGAACAACCCAAGGTTCCCATAGTCCAGTTGGAGAAGCTTGTATGCACAGACATGTTTGATCAGTTAGGAGTCCAGACTATAATGCTGAGGTCTCGTGATTCACCCCTATCTCGCCGCAGCCCTTACAATCTACACCGCCCTCGTCCCAGGTTTTTCCCTGGGCTTTGAGAAAGGGGAACAAGTGGGTGAGAATAAAACATTCTAATTTCTTTGGAGCTGTCATTTTGGACTCTATTCTGTTGAGGTGATTGTTTCTCTTCATTGGTTGACAGCTTTCCCAGTGTACCGTTTTTAGTCATACTAACAAAGCAACAAGCTAGTGGGATGTACAGGCATTTAAGCACTACCACTTACTATGTCAAGCTAAGCGGTTGTAGCAGAGATACACAGGGATGGCTTGGAATGCTTATGTTAAGCTGCAAACTGTGGTGTTTCTTCCGCTCCATAAATTGTGACAAAGTTCTTATTGTGGCTTATAACATTTCCTAACAACTAGAGGACATAAACTTGTGAGCTTGTGGCATCTGCTGTGAGTTTATTCCTCCAAGGAGACAGACAATAGCCAATTAGATTTGGGATATATATAGACATTTTGCTGCCACTGTTGCACAGTATCGCCAGGGTGTTGAGGTGTAGCTGAATGACGGAAGGAGGGGTCTTGCTTGCCTCAAGGAGAGCAATAGTTTGCTGTATTGTTTTAGTGGCCTTGGTAACGGGCTCTCTAGCATTTTTCCAATGCCAGTTTGTACGCTTGCAAGTGCGGTCTCATAACATTTTTCATGCTCAAACCAGGACTTCGACAACAGGGACTTACTCCTTTCTCCTTGCAATATATCCCACTTATAGGAAAAAAGCCTTTATAAGAATTTGTGGGGGGGGTTTCGAAGCCCTAGCCAACAGCCTCCTAGCAGATAATTCATGGCGTTGTCCAAGAGCTTTCCTGTAAGTAAATATTTGCTTAAGTACAACAACGTAATAAAGACTTTAACTATTGAATTTGGCTCTAGATAGAGAATTAATCTTTCACAGTTCCTATGCCTTATCAGTCAATTAAAAAAAAAAAGGGGTAGTTATACCTGTCTTTGGAGGAAATTACCATTGTAACAATTGGATCTAGTTTACAGTTAGGGAGTGATTTCATTGCCATCATGTATTTTTTTCTGTTTCCTATAAAAGGGAAGAGATATGAAGGTTTAAAGATCAGTAATCTGGAAGGTAAATTAATTATGGCCCCTTATAAAACAGTTAACCCCAATAGTATTCAGAAGGAATGCTCAGTGGTCTTGACCAGGGTGGTCTGAGGTTCCTTTATCTTTAATGTTCAGATGGGTCAACGTCTCTACTGGCATTTCCCAGTACATCCGGTACAGCCATAAGTTTTTTGTTTTCAGGCATTTAGATTGTGATTTTTACCTGTGGGAACATAATTCTCCTCCCATTGGTTAGTTTCAAGATAAGAAAAATTGAAAATTTCAATCAATAGGATTGGAATACAGAGGTTTCCATATTTGTATCCCGGAAAGGATACTACCCCAGCCTCTACAACCTCCTCTTTTTTTTTTTAAAGTTTTTTTGTTTTGACCTATAGATGCCTAAGTTGGATTACACACCCATAAACAGGAACCAGGCATAGGGCTTGTCATTAAATTTACCCAAACTGTTTCTTATTGAATGTATGCTACTTATTTAGGAAATTTAAGCTTAGTTCACTTAAATTGTCCTACGAGTAAAAAAAAGTGTTATAATGTGATGGTTTGGTATACTATCACACATCTCGGATATGCCATTTTTGTAACTAAAACCCAATACAAATTATAAACAATTAACATTTTAATATTCCCAATTATTCAATTTGTTTAAAAAACCATGCTTCCTTCCTTCCACAAAGACCTACACCTAAATTTAACTAATCTAAACATTCACTAAGCCTTAAAATATCCTATACTTTGGGATAAATTGGGCCAGAAGTTTGAGTAGCCTGCTAAATAAAGTTACCTAATAAACACTTTGCTTTTTAATGCTTTATGACTGGACTGTGACTTCTACTTATTTGGGAAATAAAATTTAAGCTTAATTCCTATAAATTGTCCTACAATTAAAAGAAAAGTATTACACTGTGATGTTGTATAATTTCAGAAAAATATAGAGGACCAACCCAATACAACTATAAATAAACAACAAGCATTTTATGATTCCCGTTATTTTCAAATGTCAGTGTCTAGCTTCTGCTCCTTTTTTTTTTTTTTATAACACGAAGCAGCCTTCATATAAACCAATGTGCGAGGCAATTGTGGCCCCAGCCCACAAAGCCCCAAGGCTCTCGCCCATCCAGCGGAGGGGCCTTAATAATGTTCAATCAGATTGGCAAATCGAGTTGGTCCATACTATATGGTCATAGTTGTAACCACTGGTTCACCCCAATTGCAGCCCCCTAACCTGCTACACTCCCCCTTTTTCCCAAGCGATTGTTCCTTAGGCTTAGAAATGGGGCACAGGTGGGACAGAAGCACAACAGTCTACTTACTCTGGAGATGTTGTTTTTGACTCCAATCATTCCTGGCTGTTTTTCCTTTTTTTATTTCATGGGCTTACAGATGCGACCAGGGATAAGCTTTCAATCCTACTAATGAGGCACAATCAATTAGATATATACGGAGTTAAACATTGCTGATTACTATGGTAGGTTACTTTGGTATAATTTTTTTTTTTTTTTTTTTTTTTTTTTTTTTTTTTTTTTTTTTTTTTTTTCTGGAAAAGATGACAAGGCCTTACTATGGCATATAAATATCCTAATAACTAGAGGATGTAAACTTGTGGCAAAACATCCATGAGTTATTCGCTTCCACGCCAGAGAGAGCTAATAATCAAATATAAATTTGGGAAATATAGACATATGGCTGCCACTGCTATGCGAACTTATCTTCCAATCAGGTGAGGTGTAGCTGGTTTTGATGGAGGAGTCTTGCTTTAATCAAGGAGACCAACATTTGCTTTATTGGGTGTGAGTGGGGGATGGGGGGGGGGACTGTATGTTTTAATTTTGGGAAGCAAACTTAAGGCCTTAAGTTAAAATTATCCTACAGGTAAAGAGGATGTTACAAGAATTACTGCAAACACAAAAATTATAGAGAACATGTTTTATATGTTTAATCCAAAGTGATTGTTATAATATAAATTGTAAGTAAAATAACCATGTAAATTTTTAAATTGAAATAACACAGTAATAGATTAGAGACCCTTGATCCCTCTACCTGGCCCCCTCCCCAAACCCTCCCGGTTCAGCCATTTCAGTCATTTATTGTTTGTTTTAGGATGTGGTGTTTGGGGGGGGGTGTGGGTTAGTGGGGTGGAGGTTTGGGGTTTAGGGGTTGTGGGTTTTGGTTTGGTGGAGAGGGTGGTGTTTTGAAGTATAGGTAGGGTGGTGGTTTGTGTGGGTGTTGGTGTATGGGTGGGGTTTGTGTGTGAATTTTCTCCAGTGAAATGAGGTTTCTGTTGTGTTGTCTTTTAACATGCATCCCTCTTCACAAGAAAAACTAATAACTGGGTTATTGATCGAGCAATCCACGTATGAGGGATACCCTTCCGTCATTTGTTTTTTTTTCTGTGATTGTGTTACATCACTTAATATGATATCTTCCAGCTCCATCCTTTACCTAAAAGTTCATGATATCATCTTTCTTTATTGCTGCAGAGAAACTCATTGGGTATATGTACCACATATTTTTTCTGTCCCGTGCCGCATTGAGGGCATTGGGGTTGGTTCCACTTTTTGCTATTGTGAACAAAACTGCAATAAAAATATAGCTGTGCATGTTTCTGCAGTAAGATAGTCTTGTGGGTATAAACCTAGGATTGGGATGGACGGGGTCAAATGCCAAGCTTCATTTGAGTGGAAGTCTCCAAGGGTTCTCCAGCACTGCTTTCCATAGTGCTGTACAAGTTTTACAGTCCCACCAGCAAGGGATGAGTGTGCCCCTTTCCCTACAACCTCTCCAGCACTTGGTATCATTTGTTTTCTTGACCCTGCCCAGTCCTTATCAAGTGAGATGAAATCTTAAAGAGGGGTCCTTAAATTTGCATTTCCCGAATTATTATGATGTTGAACAGTTTTTTAAGATGTTTCTCAGCCTCTCTAGTTTTCCCCTTCTCTGATGAAGTCTCTGTTCAGCTTCTTTGCTCCATCTTTTTGATCGATTCAATTTGTTTTCTTTTGTCTTTGTTTTGTTGAGTAGTCTAATACTCTGAAATTAATGCTTTGTCCAGATGTATCTGCAGTAAAGTTTTCTCCCACTCAGTGGGTTTCTCTTTACTTCCTTGCCGTGATTGTTTCTTGTTGATGTACAAAGGCTTTTGAGTTTATGAGGTCCCATTTGTGCTTGTCGATCTTATGTCTTGTGGCAGCTGCGGTCTGATTTAGGAAGTCTTTTCCTACTCCGATGTCTTGTAGTCTGCTGCCAATTTTTTTTTTTTATTTATCTTTTTTTTAGAGTTTTGGGTTTCACACGTTGAGGTCTTTAATACATCTGGAATTGGCTTTCCTCCGGCTGGTGAGATAGGGGTTGAATTTCATTCTTCGACACCGTGGGGATCCAGTTTTCCAGCCACTTGTTGAAGAGGCTGGTCTTGCCGCCCATTGTGTCTTCTTGGCCCCTTAATCAAATATAGGTGGCTGAAGTTGTATGTGCTCAGATTTATGGATCTTCAGTTTATTTCCAGTGGTCAACTGGTCTGTTTTTTGTGGCAGTACCAAGCTTTTTTTATGACTATAGCACTGTAGTATAGTTTTAATCTGGCATATAGATCCCCCCGTATTGCTTTTTTCGCTCATGGTTGCTTTGATTATTCTGGGTCTTTTGTGTTTTCCAAATGAAATTGAGGATTTTTTTTTCCAACCTGTGAAGAAGCTCTTTGGGGATTTTGATGGGGATTGCATTAAGAGCTGGATACGAGTTTATGTAGAAATGGACATTTTGACTATATTTATTTTCCCAATCTGAGCATGGGAGGTTTGGTCCCATCTTCTGATGTCTTCGTCAATGTCCTTCCCTCTTCAGAGGTTTAAATTTTTTTGTTGTAGAGATCCTTGGTGGCTTTTGGTAGGTTCTTTCCTAGGAATTTTATTGTTTTGGAGGCTATTTTAAGTGGACGGTCTCCTTGTAGTCCATCTTCATTTGCTTATTTTTGGTATAGAGAAGGCTACTGATTTTTCCTAGTTAATTTTGTAAATCCTGGTCCTGCCAAACTTTACTGAAGGAGTTCCTTAATCAGATTCTAGGAGTTTCTTGGGGGAGTTCTTAGCATCCCTTAAGTAAGACAATCATATCCTCAGCAAAAAAGGATAGCTTACTTTCATCTTTTCGATTAGAACTTTCATTTATTTTCTTTTTCTTGCCTTATTTATTGCCCTACAAGGGTTTTCAAGTCACTATATTGAAGAGGGAGTGGTGACAGGGGGGCAGCCTTGCCGAGTTCCTCACCCTTAAAGTGAAGCTGCTGTCCATTTTCCCCATTTAAGGACAAGTGGCTGTGGTTTCCTTGTACAGCTTTGATTACATTAAGGAAGGATCCCTCCAATCCAGATTCCCCTCTAGGACGTTAAACATGAAGAGATGTTGAATTTTTGTCCAAGGCTTATCTCCCGCATCAATTGAGATGATCGTGTGTTTTTGTCTTTCAGTCCATTTTAATATGCTTGATTAAATATTTATTGATTGTCGATGTTGAACCATCCCTGCCATCTCTGGCATATCAAACTTGGTCAGGATGGATGATCTTCTTGATTTGGGTCCGTATGGCAATTTGCCAGTATCCTGTGTTAGAAGTTTGGGCATCTGTGGGTTATTAATGAGATTGGTTTATAGTTCTCCTTTTTTTTTGTATCTTTGCCTGGTTTTTTAGTATTAGTGTGATGCTGGGGCTTCGTAAGAAGGAATCTGGGAGACTCCCTCCGGATTGTAATCCTTCTAAACAACTTGAGTAGTAAATCGTTGTAAGTCTTTTTTGAAATATTTTATAGAATTCTGCTATGAAACCATCTGGGCCTGGGCACTTTTTTGGTTGGGAGGCTTCCTATTACATCCTCTATTTCTTCAGTATTATTGACTATTTAAGCTGTCGATCTTTCTTGGTTTCGCTTTGGTGATTCCCCAGGATTTCAAATTCAGCAGCCATTTCTTCTAGGTTTTCAAATTTAGTAGCGTATACATTTTTGAAGTAATCCATATGATTGTCTGGCTCTTTTAATTGTCTGTTGTGATATTCCCCTTTTTCATCACAGATTCATTGATTTGGAGTTGTTTCCTTTTTTCTTTTAGTTAACTAGACTAGAGGTCTGGTCTATCTTATCTTGTTTATTCACTCAAAAATCAACTTTTGGATTCATCAATATTTTTGTATGGTTTTTTGTTTGTTTCTATGTCATTGATCTCTACTCGATTGAGACACTCAAAAAGGAAAAGGGATATCTTAAAGACATCAAAGGAATGAAAATGAAAAAGGAAATAGAACAGCCATCCAATCCCAGGAAAGAGCGGATAGGAACAATTTTCACGAGTGATGCCATGTATCTGTATGTAAATCTGCCAAGGTTTTAATGTACTTCTAACATGAACGTCTAACAGTACAGTTGAAAACTGTGTGTGGTGCTGGAAGAGATGGCCTAGTGCTTAAGAAGTGCTGGCCACTCTTGCAGAGGAAACCTAGTTATTGATCCCCAGACCACATGGAGGGCTGAGAGCTGTTTTTAACTCCAATTCCAGCGGAATCCGACAACCTCTCTGACCTCTGCGGCATTGCAACAACACAGGTGCACAACCTTTACATGCAACAGTACATTCAGAACGAAAAAATAATAAAATTTAAAGAAAGAAAATATATGTGTAATACAGGTAGCTAATGACAAAGATTAAAAGTTTCAAATTATTGATTTTTCTGATGTTGTTAACTGGGTAGACTCTTCACTTAATAAGAAGGAACTTCCATCCAGATGTGGTGCCATATGCCTTTAATTCCAGCACTAAGGAGACAGAGGCAGGAAGATCTCTGTGAGTTCAAGACCAGCCTGGTCCTATAGAGTGGGGTCAGGACTCTGGGGCTACAGAGGCCTCGGTCTCAAAAGACCCAATAAAAAGAACTTCCAGGAGTGAGAAAACTTCGGAGGACAAACAGGCTGGATCAGTATTAAGGTATGAACCGTAAAATAATGAATTTCTAAACAGGTAACGGAATATATAATATATATAGATATATATATATATATATATATTTTGCATACAATATACAAATATATATTACATGTACTGTATGTGTTTAGAATACATTTGAGTTTCAGTTACTGTTTTCCAAGAAGGTTAGGAAATTTCAGTTGTCCTGTAATAATGAGATGATTTGGTCCAGATGTGTTCAATATATTTTTTTTTTCTTTTTTTTTTTTTTTTTTTTTTATTAATTTTTTTTTATTTAATGTACTGTATTTGTAAAAAATGTACTGTCTCATGCAAGTGTTTGTGCACCGTATTCGTGCAAACGCCGCGTATGGTCAGAGGAGGGTCTCGTATTCCCCTGTAACTGGAGTTCGTATCCTGGAATTGGAGTTTTCAGACGGTTCTCGGCCGCCATTGTGGGTGCTGGGGATCGAACCCGGTCCGCTGTAAGAGCGGCGGCGCTCTTAACCGCTAGGGGCCATCTCTCCAGCCCCCCCGTGTTCAATATTTTCTATCCCTAATAACTAAGAACCAGTACTCCTCGGAAAGTTCAGCAACAAACACCCTGCACTGAGTAAGGTACATATGATACTGTCTCAATTTTCTTTTGTCATCAATTAGGGAAATGACCCATTTCATGCACACCAAATTGTTAAATATTAAAGAACATTGAATTCATCAATAACTACCTAATTTTCTGTGGTAGACTGGGAGGAAAAATATCTGTTGTATGATTAAACTGAAAAATTCAATATCCAAACATGTTACTAATGTTAGGGCTGAGTTTCCTAGAATCCCAAGTGACACACAGATATCCCCTTCCTCCAGAGGCTGTCAATCTTATGATCTCTTACACTTTATCTGACGTCCTGGCCCGTGGCTATAAAGGAGTGTGACTCAGTTGCCATCTTGCTGGCTGGCTGCCCCACTAGGTGCCCACAGATGCCATACTCTGGCAATTCCTGAAGTAAATGTTTCCAGAGTGACTAAGCCTCATGTTCCTATCTTTTCTCTGTTAGATCTAACAGTTAAAGGATGGTTTCTGTTTTATATTTACTGAGTTGATAACTCTACTGAGTTCAGGTAAGGATATTTCTAATAATAGATAATCTTATTATGGTGTACTTAGGGACAAAAGATCATGGTGTATGTTGTTTTGCCTTCATACGTTTCTGACTAAGTGTAGATATGTATATTTGCTTTGGAACATGAGAGGGCCCAGAAAGGGAAAGTGTGTAGAAAGTAAGACAAGAAATTAGAAGAAAAAAATTTAGGGTAAGATATAAATACTTCAAAAGTAAATAAATGTGTAGATGTGTGTGTTTGTGTGTATGTGTGTATGTGTGTTAGGTATGTGCTCAGGAACAGCGTTATATATCTAGTTGAAAAAAGACGTAAATTCTATAACCATGAAAATAATAGGTGTTCATTTTTTACTCTTTTTCATTTATATATGTTTGAAATTTTGTACAAATATCTTTCAAAGAATGTTGATATGCTCCAGGTATGATAATCATGTTATTTAATTTTATGAATGTTTCTTAAGCTAGGTATAGTGAATCTTGCCTGTAATTACAGGACTCAGAAATGTAAAGCTAGAGAATTGACAGGATGTTAAGATCATCCTGCTCCACAAATATGTTCTGGAAAGTCTGGGAAGTAGCATGAAAAGTCACCTTAAGAAAAAAAGCAGTATTGCACAACAAGTGTGTATAATTATTGCTAATGTCCTGCACATTTGAGAAGAAATTTCACTACTGTTGCCCATGGCCACCTCATGTGCACCAGGACACCAAGAATTCTCATGGAACTATAAGCAATACCATTGATTTTCTCTGATATAGGCATAGGATAAAAATAGAGATTTGCCGGGCATGGTGGTGCATGCCTTTAATCCTAGCACTTGGGAGGCAGAGGCAGGCGGATCTTTGTGAGTTCAAGGCCAGCCTAGTCTACAGGGTGAGTTCCCGGCCAGCTGGATCTACAGGGAGACTCTCTCAAAAACAAAAAGAGAAAGAGAGAGAGAGACTTAAGAAAAAGTGCTGAAAACAATGAAAATTTAAATCAACTGGAAATGAGAATGAAGTGAATGAGGTACTAGCTTTAGTTTTAATTTCTTTTTTTTT
>VZQC01015695.1:297565-444185 GCA_009823505.1 Rhizomys pruinosus | reverse complement strand
TATATAGACACTTGGCTGCCACTGTTGCACAGTATCTCCAGGCTGTTGAGGTGTAGCTGATATTGACGGAGGAGTCTTGCTTGTCTCAGGGAGACCAATATTTTGCTGTATTGCTTTAGTGGCCTTTGGTAATGCTCTGTAGCATTTCAGAGGCCAGTTGTAATCTAGCAAGTGACGTCTCATAACATTTTTCATGCTCACACCAGGTCTTCGACAACAGGGACTTACTGCCTTTCTCCTTGCATATATCCCACTTATAGGCAAAAGGCCTTTATAATTTGGGGGGGGTAGGGTGGAATCCCCTAACCAACACCTCCTGGGCAGAATAATTCATTGCTGATGTCAGAGCTTTCCTGTAGAAATATATTTTGCTTAATTACACAACTTATAAATACTTTACTATTGAATTTGGCTCTAGTTAGAGAAATATCCTTGCACAGTTCCTATGCCTATCAATCAATTAATACATTATACCTGTTTTATAGGAAATTACCACTGTAACAATTGGCTCTAGTTTACATTTAGGGAGTGGTTTCATTACCATCATGTTTTTCTTTTTCCTAAAAAATGGAGAGAAGTAGGGATTTAACTTTATTCTTCTACAAGTGGTGATCCAGTTTTTCCAACACCACTTGCTGAAGATGCTGTCTTTCCTCCATTGTGTCTTCTTGCCACACTTATCAAATATGAGGTGGCTCAAATATGAGTATGTGCTCAAGTTTGCATCTTCTGTTATTTTCCATGGGTCAACAGGTCTGTTTTTGTGCCAATATAAAGCTGTTTTTATAACTATAGCCCTGTAGCATAGTTTGAAGTCCGGTATGGAAATCCACCCTGTATTGCTCTTTTTGCTCAGGGTTGCTTCAGTTATTCAGGGTCTTTTGTTTCTCCAAATGAAATTAAGGACTTTTTTTCCAAACCTGTGAAGAAACTCTTGGGGGTTTTAATTGGGATCGCATTGAATCGGTATATTAGTTTGGGTAGAATGGTCATTTTTACTATGTTAATTTTCCCAATCCATGATCATGGGAGATCTTTCCATCTTCTTTGATTTCCTTCTCCAGGGGTTTAAAGTTTTTTTGTAGAGATCTTTGGCATCTTTGGTTAGTTTTATTCCTAGGTATCTTATTGTTTTTGGTGATATTGTGAGTGGGAAGGTCTCCTTGTATTCCTTCTTCAGTTGCTTGTTGTTGGGGTAAAGAAAGGCTACTGATTTTTCTAGGTTAATTTTCTTGATGGGAGTAGCAAGACCAAACAAACAATAAACTCACAGGAAGTAGCAAAACGACAATGCCATTTACTGATGGTTAGGAGTTCGGTGAGTTTGAAACATATGCTTCCCATGCTTATAGTCTTGCAATTAGGTGCTGGATGACAAAAAAGTGTGGAAGCTTCTCCTCTCATCTTTCAACTTATTTCCATGGTACTTCATAGTTTAGTTTGCATCTCAAGAGTTTAACATGTTATTCATACAAAGTATTCATATTTGATGGCAATCAGCATCATCGGTCTGACCGTTTCTTTTAATTAGCTTCGTATCATACACACTAGCATTAATGAGTAACATATGCTGAAGACTGAATCAATAAACAATAATCCAAATGTTGCTGTTATATTCAAAACAAAGAGTACTGAAATATTAGTACTAACAGGTTTGATAAAGGATTGTTTACTTGAGGTATAATATGTAATGTGCTTTAATTAAGTTTGAAAATAAAGTATATATGATTATATATGTGCTCTTTAAAATGTGATATCTAGTGCATATCTATTATGTATATATTAGAGTATTAGGTAACCAGAATCCCAAAATTAATTGACAAATTCACTACACAGACTTGGGAATATAATTGCAATTAAAGATATGAAAACTTTTTTCTTTCTCAATACCAGTTACAATCTAACATGTAAAGAAATTTTTGTACCAATAACATATTCATCTTACTTCAAAATAAATAAAAAATAAAATTAGTGGAGGTATTTTTCCAGTGTATTAATTAATATAGTTAAATATCAGTTCAAATTATTCTAATATCATAGAAAATATATGATTATACATAATATTCATGTGCTTTTCTCTACAGTTTTAATATACTTTTTGTTGTTTAAACACTATTTCTGTTCTTTTTCTTGTGTGGAAGATTGAGATCTTGTTTTATTTCAAATTCAGAATTTTTTCCATTGAAAGTACTGGTATTTATTTTACCCAATGTGTTGTTAAACTCTATTACAGTTTATTTACTTAAGACTTTCATTTATTTATATAAGACATTTACCCAATTTTCCAAACCATTGACTTTCAAAACAAATTCTTTTATTATGAGTCATTAATATATTTCCTTTCTTTAAGAAAATTGGATACGTGAAATATTAACATTATATATATATATAGATTATATATAATAATAATGAGTTCTGATATTGAGAAATTCTATAGTTCCTATTTTCAAGATTAAATAAACTATTCTAAATTATTTTTAACTGTTAATAGTACATAACTAATCATATTTATTATACTTAAGATAGTGATTAAAAATTTGTATCTATTATTTTTATGTTATGTGTAGTAGTGTATTGCTTGCATGCGTTTAAGTGCATCTGTGTTGTGCAATGCCCTTGTAGGCCAGAAGAGGGCATCTGATTCCCCTGGAACTGAAGTTAAAAATGATTGTTAGTAGCAGTGTGGGTGTTGGCAATCAAACCCAGGTCCTCTCCAAGAGCAGCCAATGATCTTAACCCTTGATCCATCTCTCCAGCCCCAATCATTTCAGTTTTGTTTATCATGCTTTTCCCCAAACTTTATTTGTTATACATTAATTTACTGTTAATTTTAAAATATGTATTTTATTTTTTGCTTTAAATAAGATCAACTGTGTTCTCCATTTCCTATCTAGAAAGAAGTTCATAGGAATTCTTAATTCTATACATTAGTATATATTATTTTGATTCCTGTTCCTGGAAGTACAAGGTCTTAAGATATTCATCTGATGATGACATTTTGCTTTCTTTTTTCATTTATTTAATTTGTATTTTTCATTTTCCTTTTCCTTTTCATTGTTTTACCTTTTATCGAATTTTTTATTTTGAATTTGATCATATGTAGATCCACTCCCCAACCACATCATCCCCATAGACCCAGTACTGGATTGTAGAGCTCAAATCAGACAAAAACTCACACAGAAGTGGGGAAATAAGTAAGAAGCCCCAATCTTACCTGTGGAAATCTGGGGAACAGATATCTACTGGTAGATGGAGAATTGGTTTCCTTTGGGAGTGACTCTGAATAGGTAGACTAGGCTGCAGTGGATGGACTTCCAGCAAGGGAAATTTAGGGACACAAACCTGCCTGGACAAGACTTTACATACATGACAGAATGCAAGATTTATTTGTGTGTGTGTGTGTGTGTGTGCTCCTGTGTAAATGCTTTTGTTGAGGTCAGAGGACAGCCTAGTGTGAGTACCTGCCTACCATATGGTTTGAGAAGTTTCTTTCTGTTTTGCTTTGTGTGCACCAGAGTAGATGGCCTGAGAACTTGGTGGTGGGGGGTGGGAGGACTGGGAATACAAAGTGCTATTATATTCACCTTTACCAGGGTTCTGGGAATCCCAAAAGAAATCCTCAGGCTTATGCAACATCTTTACCCACTTAATCTCAGTCCACAGTGAAAAATTTTGCAGACACTTGGAACTATCATTAGTGGTTTACTGGGTGAATACTTAAAGCATAACCATGTTAAATATCTTTATTCAAATTAGTGGCAAATTCAGGACTTCATTAGATAAATGTTGAAATTAAGGATCAGACAAGTCCATAAGTTTTAGGGATTTAAAATTATATTTATGTATAACATCATCATATATAATATTTTTTAATTATTTTTAAATTTATCCTAATTTATTGATTATATTTTATATGACAAAATTATCTAGAAGATCCACAGGAATACATGTCATTAGGAAAAATGTTATAATGAAAGAAAGGGATGAAACTCCAGAGAATAAAGAATGCTGTTCCTCTTTAGAACAGATATATGTCACTGAAATATGTTCTCAGTTAACAATGAGATTTTGCTACTTGGTCCTATTCATGAATGAGAAGAAGGAAATGTCATTATTTAGCACTGGAGAGAATGGATACATAAATTCAAATGGATCAGGAAGGCCTGAGTGAGGAGCAGGATCTCTTGACCTGAAGCTATGTCCTGGATTAGTTTATAGATCTTGAAGCCTCTTGCAGAGATATAAAGAGATAATAACAATTTGTCTTGATTTACATAATAAAACAAAATTGAAAGATGACAGACAGAAGGTTAATGGGATAGTAACTACAGTCAAGAAATAAGATCTCTTACCTGGATTAGGGCTTTAAGCCAAGTTACTGACCCAAAATAAACAAAAACCAAATCAACTTGAAGATAAGATGTTATAAAGTTATTACAGTACCTCAGGAGGCAATTTTTACTCACAAAATTTCACATTTAAATAAAAATTAAAATTCAAAATTATATGAAATGCTCATATGAATCAATCCATAGATTGAGGTGAAAATATCAAATGCACTCATAAAAAAGAAAAAAAATCACAAAATTGTCATCAGTTATAAAACCAGATAAAGAAGAAAAAAATTAGTTCCCAGGAAACAAAGGAAAAAGAAATACTGGAATGTTTTCAGTGACTAGAAAACAGAAAACCAGTAGTGAAAACTCAATAAAATTAAATTCTCTTAATATACCAAGAAAGAAATAATGAATCAATGAAATAAGTTCTTACTACAGTGTGCCTGGATATGTAAAGATTAATGAGAAGAGTAAACAAGTCTATATCTGCATTTGATATTTAAAATATATGGATTAATTTATTATAAAACAAAGTCAACAAAAATCATCAAAGGAGAATATAATGTGAAAACTTCATAAAAACCAAAGAATTAGAAATCAAAAACATTCTTATAAATGGGGACTCTCCATTAACTGATGAGTATTGTTCAGGGGATAGTTATTCATCACCCTTGACAATAGATGAGAGTTGATTGCATCAGCCTGCAAGGAAAGACCTGCTGAGGCTTCCTCTCTTTCTCCTAGGGTGTGAAAAAGGCTTTCCTTCATAACACCAAGAGTTCCGTTCTCTGGTCTTTGATATTCCCTGGAGTTAATGTTCAGTATTACTGTAGGACTGTCTCCTGAAGAGTATACAAATTGAATCTATCAAGGAAATGGAGATCCAAATTTCAGGATCTACATTCACTACATTCAGAAAAAGTAAGAATAATAACATCACAAATAAAGGCACAAATAGGACTGGATCCAAGATTTATTGTGAGTGATTCTTTGCATTTCTTACACACACACACACACTCACACACACACACACACACACACACACAGGCACACATAAAGTAATAATTCTGGATGCAGATTTATTTTAAATTTCCATGGAGGCTCTTATTAATTATAAATTATTTAATAATTTTTAATTTGTGCATTACAGATGACAGTCAGGCAATAAGTGATTCTCTGAAGTGACAGAGTATAATTTAAAAATCAGAGAGATGCGAAGATGCATTTCTGTAAGCTCAATGATTATTGGAGGAAATATGGCTTGAAAACTTTACAAATCAAAATTTTTAATTTTCTAATAATTACACCTGAATTAAAAATACTTTTAAAGGCTAGTGAGATGACTCAGTGAGTAAAGCCACTTGCCATGTTTCCTGAGTTCAATCACAGGGACCAATATGCTGGAAAGATAGAACTTCCTTCTGGAAGTTATCTTCTATACCTCCACATGTGTACTGCATGTGCCTCCCCTTTATCAAGAAATAAATGAATATAAAACAGTAAAGTACACATTGAAAATAAGAACACTGAATAAATAATAGAAAGTTGTTAAAATGCTTTACTCAAAATTGAAATATCAATAAAAAATTGTATTTATAGACTGACAACAATCATTAAAATTTGCATGCCTTTTGCATCTCCATTAATGTAATTTCTATTAACTAAGTAAATATTACTGAAAGAACATCAATGAATGTGTGCGCTTCAACAAAATTATAGAGAAATCTTTAAATAATGATTAAATGACAGATTTTGATAGTGAAAATGTTTGTGAGCCATAATTTTAAGGTCATGGAAATGAAACACATGTTATTTCAATTTTGAGTGACTAATTTCCTTTCCTTATGTTTGCCATGCTATGCAGCAACTGACATAGTGTGGCTGAATATGGAGCTTCACCAACAAATCCGATGGTAAAATATCTGGAGAAAAGAGGTAAGGTTTTAAACTTATCTTAAGTAAAGATAATATTAATAAATATATATTTAGTTTCACAAAACTGCCCTTTATATTTCATTTTGAACTATTGGTTTATTGTATGGACCAAAATAAAAGAAAAATGCATTCACCAGTGGTAATACCATAAACTTGTAAATAACTGTTTATTTCATGGCTTTGTGATTATCATTTACCAATAACCCCTGGTTCCTAAATAAACTGGAAGTTCTAATGTGAGTAACAATTTTAATTATTTATATTGTTAGCTTTACAGTTCACTTTGGTTTGTGGGGTTTTTGCTTTTGGGGGGGGATGGGAGGAGTTGTCTTTATTTAGTCTGATTTCCATTTATACTGGTTTAAAGCTTATTCCTCAAAGATTCACATTTAAATTACAGCAGTTCTATTAAAGAATATTAAATCTCTAGGGGTTTAAAATTTGTGTTGTAGAGAACTCTGGTGTCTTTGGCTACATTTGTCCCCAGGTATTTTATTATTTTTTGAGGCTATTGTGAGTGGAAAGGTCTCCTTATATTCCTTCTACAAATTGTTTATTGTTTATGTAAAGAAAGGCTCCTGATTTTTCTAGGTTAATTTTTCTAGGTTAATTTCCCACCACTTTACTGAAACTCTTAATCATTTCTAGGAGTTTTCTGGTGGAGTTTTTAGCATCCCGTAAGTAAACTATCACGTTGACTGCAAAAAGGAATAGTTTGATTCCTCTTTTCCGATTAGTACTCCTTTAATTTCCTTTTATTGTATTAGTGCCCTAGCAAGCCTTTCAAGCACTGTGTTAAAGAGGAGTGGTGATAAGGGGCAGCCTTGGTGGGATCCCACCTTTAAGGGTATGCTTCCAATTTTTCTGCATTTAGGATGATGTTGGCAGTGAGTTTGTTATATATGGCTTTGATTATGTTAAAGAATGTTCCCTTCAGTCCAATTTCCTCTAGAACTTTACACATGAAGGGATGTTGGATCGTGTCAAAGGCTTTTTCTGCATCAATTGAGATAATCATGTGTTTTTTGTCACTCAGTTAATTTATGTGTTTTATGATATTTATTGTTTACGTGTGTTGAACCATCCCTGTGGGAAGATCCAGTTTGAAATAGGGGCTAGTTCTCAGCTCCCGTCAGGGAACGATGTGGGAGTCTTGGTATTCTTCTTACTCTGACCCAAGAGGGAGCAAGCAATGTGGCCTAGGCACATGATGCTAGGCAGAACAGCAGTATACTATGGTGCATAACTGAAGGTCTGTGATTGGCTCTGGGAGTTAACATCAGTTTGCTTATAAAAGTGATTTGCAGCAGGCAATAAAGGGATATTTTATTACCATCATTACACAGAATTTTCAACTGTTATGTCTGTGTGCATACAGGCCGAAGGAGGCCTGGATTTCGAGTGTTGTGGCCAATGGGTTGGATGGTGGTCCATCAGACCACCAACCTGGTAATCTGGTGTGGGCCTGGACAGAGACTTGTCAGGTCACCAGCTGTGGAGTGAATTGTGAGTGAGCATAGGCTGAAAATAGACCATCAGCCATAAGCCTGAATTTACTGTCCAGAGACCAGCAGTCTTTGGGCAGGTGGAAAGCACGGCCAGATGAGAAACATTCCCTTTCCAGGGGCTAAGGACCTTAGTTGGAAGTACCTCTCAGGTCAGGTTATGAAAGTAACCAACTGACATTTGTGCCAAGGGGTTAGTTCCCTACAGTGGCTGCAGGTGGGCACTGTGCTCCCCTTCCCTTAGCAGGACTGTGCTGTACCTGCTCATAGCAAGAGAAGCTCCCACATATCCCTGCATCTCTGGTATGAATCCAAGTTGATTATGATGCATCATCTTTTTGATGTAGGCTGCATGCGGTTTGCAAGTGTTTTGTTGAGAATTTTTGCATCTATGTTCATTAATGACATGGGTTTATAGTTTTCTTTTTTGGTTGTATTTTTGCCTGGTTTTGGTATGAGAGTGATGTTGGCTTCATAGAAGCAATTTGGTAGATTGCCATCTGTTTGTATCCTTCTGAACAGTTTGAGTAGGCATGGTGGTAAGCCCTGAAGGAGATTGAAGATGACATCAAAAGATGGAAAGACCTCCCATGCTCATGGATTGGAAAAATTAATATAGTAAAAATGTCCATTTTACCCAAATTGATACAGAGATTTAATGCAATCCCAATCAAAATCCCCATGAGTTTCTTCACGGACTTGGAAAAATAAATCCTTAAATTCATATAGAAAAACAAAAGACCCAAATAGCTAAAGCAACCCAGAGCAAAAAGTGTAATATGGGGGGGGGGTTGTTTTACCAGACTTCAAGATATATTACAAGGCTATAGTTATAAAGACAACCTGGTACTGGCACAAAAACAGACCCGTTGACCAATGGAACAAAATTGAAGATCCGAACTTGAGCGCATACAATTTCAGCCACCTCATATTTGACAAAGGGGCAAAAAAAAGCTCAATGGAAGAACAGTAACATCTTCAGCAAATGGTGCTGGCAAAACTGGATCACTGATTGTAGAAGAAAAATTTTAACCCCTACCTCTCACCCTGTACAAAAATCTACCTCGGAAAAAACAAAAAACACAAAAAAACAAACAAACAAAACACACACACACACACACACACACACAAAAAATCAACCTCGAGTGGATCAAAGATCTCAACGTGTAACCAGAAACCCTGAAGGTGACAGAAGAAAAGTTGGCTGCACTATAAGATATAGGCCAGGAAAGGCTTTCTAATCAAACAATCACCTGCTGCAGGAAATAGGTAACAGTTGAAATGGGGCTTCCATCAACAAAAGGCTTTGTACAGGAAAGAAACAATCATGAAGGAAAAAATACGCCAGAGCAGGAGAACCTCCACCAGTGTATCATCTGACCAGAGCATTAAATGTCAAGAATATTAGACTACTCAAAAAACGAAAGAAATTAAGAAAAATGCCCTACTCAAAAAATGGAAGTAAAGAGCTAAACAGAGACTTCACCAAAGAGAAAGTAAAGATGGCTGAGAATCATCTTAAAAAATGTTCAGCCTCATTAATAATTAAGGAAATTCAAATTAAAACCACTCACAGTTATAATCTCACTCCAATGAGACTGGTTAAGATCAAGAAAACAAAAGACACCCAATGCTGGAGAGGTTGTGGAGAAAGGGGAACACTGACCCACTGCTGGTGGGAATGTAAACTTGCACAACCACTGTGGAAAGCAGTGTGGAGAACCCATAAAAGATTCAAAATGAGCCAGGCATGGTGGCGCACGCCTTTAATTCTAGCACTTTGGAGGCAGAGGCAGGTGGGATCTTTGTGAGTTCAAGGCCAGCCCTTGGTCTACAGAGTGAGTTCCCAGGAAAGCTGGGAACTACAGGGAGACCCTGTCCTCAAGAAGACCAAAAAAAAAAAAAAAAAAAAAAAAGATTCTAAAATGAGCTTACCACCTGGCCCAGCCATACCACTCCTGGGTATATTCCCTCAAGACTCATCTGACTGTAAAGATACATGCACATCTATGTATATTGCAGCACTCTTCATAATAGTGAAGGGCTGGAACCAGACCAAATGCCCCTCAACATAGGAGTGGATAACAAAATGTGGTACCTCTACACAATGGAGTTCTATTCAGTGATAATGAAAGATGACATCGGGAAATTTGCAGGTAACAGAAAAACACATTTCTTATGGTTTCCCTCATTTGTGGATACTAACACCAAATTCCAAGTTAAAGGCAACCTGAACACCATTATTGTTATATTTCTTTTATCTGAAAGCAATTGTTTTGTAATAATTTAAATCTATTAATGGGCTCTAGAACTGACCTACCACTTATTTGCAGACTCTGTAATTACTGCATATGGGTGGAAGGTACCTATTTATATTTTAGAGTAACATAAAATTAAAGGGGAAAAATGTGAATTCTTAAACATATTTTGAAATTAACATTCAGTTTATTCTCAGAAGTCATAATTTTGCTACATATGTGGTGGTTATATGGGCATATGCTAGAGCATTACAAAAGGGAGGAAACAACAATATAAAGACTTGGTCAAAGAACTGACTTATGCAGTTAAACTCTGCCCAAAACAACAAGCCTCTGTAGAAAAAAAAAAAAGAACAACTTTGGAAAGACTGAGATAATGATGTAAGACATGTATGGCAGAAGGTGTGAACCAGTGTGGTGGGGGGGCAGGGAGAGGAGAATGTGTCTAAATTGGACTGAAAGATAATGTATGAAATACACAAATCATCAATAAAAGTAAAAATAATAATATTAAATCTCATTTCAATTCTGTGCCCTCCTAGTGCTCACACAGAAAGCTGCACAGTTGAGGGAAACTTTACTCTCCCTCACCCAGTGGTAATCAATCTCCAGAAGTTCTCAGGGTAAGTCTGGTCCACTGCTGATTTCCCTGACACCGCTGTGGGTCCTAGTCTGAATTGGCATGGGTCTTTTGCTTGACACCTCCATAGCAACAAGTTCACATGAGCAAACTTGCAGCAGCCTGGAAGCCTCTGTTTCCCTATGTTTTTGGACCAACCCTGGCTCTTACAGTGTTTCTGTTCCCTCTTCTATAATGGTCCCTGAGCCTTGGGTGGTTGAGGTTTAATATATGAGTCCTATCCAACAATGAGTATTTTTTGTATTCTAACTTTGGGCAAACTCACACTTGGGTTTATGTCACAGTGCACTCTTCTTTTGGGGGAATGTATGTATAGTATAATTGTGAATATGTTGCAACATATGAACAAACTAGGATATTTTACCCTTCATTAGTTGAAAGGCTCCAGAGGAAGGTGGGATTTTCTACCCCTCTTTCATTGGCTTTATATGTGAGTTGTGTCTGTATTTTTAAAGGACTTTGTATTTACTCATCATACAGTAAAGGTTTTTTGTTTGTTTGTTTTCTGCATGATTATTTTATATGTGAGAAGTTATTGTGTAAAAAAAAAAACAAAAAAAACAAGAACTTCCATAATTTGAGGAAACAAATCCCATGCATAACAAAATGTCACAGAAAATTTCATTCATTGGGGAAAATACAGATATAACTGAAATGTGATAAAAATAATATTGAGCTATCCTTTGTTTAAGATATACGGGGTCTGTGAATTTTTTTTACAATATGCATGGAAGTTAAATGAGGTCTAAATCAGTCACATATACTAGGAGATTGAACTATGGCATTCAAAGTATTTTAAGGAGATATTTGACATAAATTTAAAGAATTATTTAATGCAACTTGTATTTTTTAACCAAGGAAATTCACCTGTTGTATGGTTATCACAAAATATTCTGCCTCAGAAATTTTGCTGTCAAGGTTTCAATAGAAAGAAAATTATCAAGTTTACTGATCCAGATGTAGAATGGTTTTCTGATAAATCTGTCACACATCCCTAACAGTCAATTTCACTTCTTCTTCTTCTTGAACTTCATTAAATTTAACAAAATTTAAATATAGAGCTTTCATCATGGAAATATGCATTTAGTTTCTGATGTTCATGATATCATTGATACAGTTATCTTCCTATCAATGTGTTTATTGAAAATTAGGTAGTTATGAAATGCAGCATGATTTCCACATCATAAATAATAAGGTATAATTTTTCGTTAAACAGTTTCTCTATCTTAGCGTTCTGGAGACTCAAGTAAAGCTCTTAGTACAAAAAGTGTTTTAGAAATAAATACACAAGTGAGATCAGCATTTGAATCTGGTTTTTTATTTTAAGAAAAAGTCATGAGTAAGGCCTGAATGCAAAAGCACAAATTAGTAACTGCAGAAGAAAGAGAAAGGAAAAACAGTTACAAGAGCAAAGGTCAGCAGAGTGATACAGAATCCCAGCTTTGAGCTCTACAAGGCAAGATAATTTACCACTTACAAGGATGCACCTGAACCATTATTACCCGAATGGAATCTAAAGGCTAAATTCAGCCTTTTACACATCCGCATTCAGTGAAAATAGATGGTTATGTGCTAAGGAAATCTGCAATCTGATTGGCTGTAACAGGCTAGCTGGCCGTAGATGTTTCCCTGGGCTAAACTACTGCATTTTAAACTATGAAAACAATTACGTGACCAATCCTCTGAAATTTTAGATATAACTAATTCTGATAACTTTAATTTGTACATTTGAACTTTATGTAATTTTTCTCCCCAAAACACACACACATACACACACACACACACACACACACACACACACACACACATACATACACACACATGTTAAAACTCCCCCCATTTTTACATAACTTATAATTAATTTTTATTTTAAGTAAAATATGATGTGGTAATGAATGCACATATTTTGTACCATATTTGATTCATTTTCTTGTACAAGAGAATCTAAGTTAAAGATGTCTGTAGTTATACATTTTTGTTGGGTGGTATAAATAGCAGTAAATATGTTGTCACATAATCTCTCCCATCATAGTCACATAAATATTCTGGAAATAAAAATATCATAGCATCATAAATATAATAAAATTGCATATATGAATTACATATTTTAAAATTTAAGCCAAAATAAAGCTGGCTTAGAATATAGTACATTGACATTTTTTTTTTCCTTGTGGGCTTCTTGGTGTTACTCTGTGCTCAGTTTCAATCTTTCCTCTTTGCAAATGATCTCAAACTTGTATAAACTTTCTATTTTCAAAGTTCATAATATAGATTTAAATATCTGATTTTCATTTCATATTTAAACCACTTGCCCATACAAGAGTCTCTGAATTCTTTTGTCTTTTTCATTTTTATTTCCATTTTCTACAACATGTTTCATTACAAACTCTCCAGTTTATTATAACATCACTTGGCAGTTGTGACTGTTATTAGAACCCTTACCTAGCATACTCAAATTATTGAACTGAATCCCACTTATTTAAAAAAATAAAATAAATTTATTTATTTTCTGGTGTGATGATGTACCATATAATCTTTTTCATGATAACATTGACACAGTTTTCTTCCTATCACTATACTTATTTAAATATATATTTATAAAAGCAAATTCAACTTGTTCCATTTCATTATTTTGTTTTATTTTATAGCATTATTTCAGCTTCCACTCAAAGACTCTAGACTTTATACGTAATGCTAAAGAAGTTCAGTCTGCTTTATGCAATATCTTTATTTTTTGCTGATTCTTTTTGTTTGATTTTTTAAATTTCATTTATTTATTTATTTATTTATTTATTTATTTATTTATTTGTATGAATGTACTGTATGTATGCAGGTCTGTGCACCCATGTCGTGCAATGCCTCAGAGGTCAGAAGAGGGCGTCGGATTCCCCTGGAACTGGAGTTCTCCTGAAACTGGAGTTACAGATGGTTTTCAGCCGCCATGTGGGTGCTAGGGATCGAACCTGGGTCCTCTGCAACAGCAGTCAGCGCTCTTAACCGCTAGGCCATCTCTCCAGCCCCTTGTTTTTTAATATTTTTGATGTTGTATATATTTCATACATTACCTTTCAATCCAATTTAGACACATTCCCCTTTCCCTGCCCCCCACTCCACTCCAGTTCTGCTGATTGTTAATTAAATGTATAATTATATGCTGCAAGCATGTAGATAATTTGTATAATAGCATTGATGAACATACACTATTATTCTTGTGAGATGTTGATAAGAGAACAAATGTATTAAACACCATTCTTAAACTTACAACATCCTAAATCTACATTGCAAATGTCTCCACTTTACATTACACTGTTTTTTTCACAGAAGAGTGTGTTTCATGCTATGAACTCAATGATTCAAAGAAAGGTAGAAGAGGTAGTTGTTAAATACTTAGAAAGATGGATTATAAAGGAACTCTGAAAGTGATAAAAGAAAACGTTGACAGTCACCAACAAGACATAAGCATAGGAAAATATTTTTTAAACCAGACAGCAGGTACACAGAAATTAAGGTCAACAAGTGACAAGAGGCACCTCATTAAACTCAAAAGCTTCTGTATAGCCAAAGAAATAATCAAGGAAGTGAATAGAAAAACCCACAAACTGGAAAGAAACCTTCACCAGTGATACATCTGACAGAGCATTAACATCCAGAATATATAAACTATTAAAAAAAAAAAAAAAAGAAGAAGAAAACAAGTGACTCATTCAAAAGATAGAGTAAGGACCTGAACAGAGAATTCACCAGGGAGGAAATAAAGATGGCTGAGAAACATCTTTAAAACTGCTCAACATTGTTAATTATTAAGGAAATGAAAATTTAAAACCACTTTAAGATTTCATCTCACTATGAAAACCCTGGCTAAGATCAAGAAAACAAAAGACATCAAATGCTGGAGAGGTTGAAAGGAAAGGGGAACACTCATCCACTGCTGGTGGGACTGTAAACTCATACAACCACTGTGGAAAAAACTGTGTAGGACCTTTAAAAGACTCAAAATGAGCCTACCACCTGACCCCATCATAGCCCTCCTGGGTATGCACCCACAAGACTCATCCTACTGCAAAGATACATGCACATCTATGTTTATTGCAGCCCTCTTCACAATAGTGAAGAGCTGGAAGCAACCCAAGTGCCCCTCAGCAAATGAGTGGATAAGAAAAATGTGGTTCATCTACACAATGGAGATCTATGCAGCAGTAAAGAAAGATGACATCATGAACTTTGCAGGTAAATGGATGGAACTCAAAGCCTTTTTGCTAAATGAAGTAACACAGCCCTGCCCCCCCCCCAAAAAAATGGGGAAAGGTTTCCCTCATTTGTGGATGCTAGCACCAAATCCCCCAATTGAAAGGCAAGCTGAGCAATTTCTTTCTATCTGAAAGCAACTGTGATGTTATAATGTGACTCTCTTAATGGGCCCTAAAATTAACTTACCATTTGTTTTCAGACATGATAATTAACATATATGTGTGGAAGGTATGTACTCATATTTTAGAGTAATATAAAATTAAAGAGAAAAAGTATGAGTTCCTAAACATATTTCAGAGTTAACATACAGTTTATTCCCAAAGGACATAATTCTTGTGCATATATGACATTTATGTAGGTGTATTTTTGAGCAATAAAAATGGGAAGTAACAACAACATAAGGACTGGGTCAAAAAACAGATTGATACAGTTAAATTCTGCCCAAAACAATAGACCTCTGCAGAGAAAAACTTAAAAAGACTGAGAGAAAGATGCAGGACATTTATGGCAGAATTCATGAACTGAGGGTAAGGGAAAAGGGAATCTGTCTAAATTGAACTGAAAAATTATATATGAAATACAGAAAACATCAATAAAATATTATACTAAAAATAAATGCACAAAACTCCATTAAAATATTCTATAAAATGTAAAAATAAAGATCTTATATAATTTTCAAAACTGTTTATAATATTTAAAGTAAGAATCAGGACATAAAAAAGTACAACAAAGTCAAGCATAGATATTTGGATAAATCAATTCTCTTTTTAAATGACAGTATAAATATGTTTGAGATAGACACAGTGTATCATGGCTTTAATCCCATCTCACAAGAAGCCAAACCCCAAATACTGTCATGCTACTGATACCAGTAAGCTACATAGAGAGTTTTAGGACATTCTATGCCACTTTATAAGATGGTGTCTTAAAAACTGAGAACAATAAAAAATTAAAAATATATTAAGAGAAAGAATGACAGCAAGTATGGCAAAAAATGTGAGAATTAGGCTTTCTTGGTGGAGGGAGGGGCCAGGTGCAACAACTTATTCTTTACCTTAGAAGGAATGTCTCTGCGACCTGATAGGAACACTTGGACCCGTCCGACACGGCTCTAGGCAGGTAAAAGCTTAGGACAGAGTGACTTTTGTGGTGCTGGACAATTGATTTCTGGTCGGTGGCAGAGGGAGAATTAGAGAGATCTTCAATCTTCAGTCAAAATAAAATTTATGAGATACCAAAGTGAAAATAGAAATGTTTTTGATAAACACATTGGTAAAAAGTTGTAAAGAGCTTTGTGAAATCATGTAATTCATGCCTGAAGTGAGGAAAACATGAAAAGAATCACACAGGAGCTTTACTCAGACATGGTTGACAAATATGCATGCCAATATGTTATAAGAAACAAAGAACCTGTTCAGGAAATAATTTAGAAAATGATGATTCTACAGCACTAACAGAAAGGAGTAGGTGAGCGCATAGTAGAGAAGGGGTTAAGGAGGTAGTCGTAACCTCAGGTGGCATGTGATCATATTTACAAAATACTATGTTTACATTATCTCCTTTCACTATGTGGCTTAAGTTGAAATTTGTACATCTCACACAATATATCTTAATTCATCTTGAGACTCCCTACCCTACCTGCACTTCCCAGAATACATTCACTGGAGTGCGTGAATTCTGAAATATATATTAAATCCTGTCTCATCGAGCTTGTGTCCCCAGATGTCCCTTGGTGTGAGTTCATCTACTGGAGCCTCATATGCCTATCCAGGAACACTTCCTGAAAGAAGACCTAATCTCACCCACCCAGCAGTGACGAGTTTCTCATCTAAAGTGGGGGTTTTTTCTTACCGATTTTCCCACTTCTATGATGGGTTTTTGTCTGGTTTGACTTCGTATGGGCTTGTGTGTACGATCACCATTACTGGAAGTTCATATGAGCAAGTACTCTGGTACCCAGAAAACTGTTTCCTTGCGGTCATCCACAATCCCTGGCTCTTACAATCTTTCTGCTCACTCTTCAGAAATGATCCCTGTGCTCTGGATGGCAAAAGTTTAACACTGAATTCCTGTACAGGAACAGGCACTTAAGTCTCTTATTCCTTACATTTTGGCCAGTGATGGCTTTTTGTGTTGATAACCATCTATTGTATGTGGATACTTCCCATACGATACGATACAATACATATAATAGTCATACAAGATGCACTAATAGTCTCCCTGCCCCCTGTTCTGCTATGTTTCCTGAGTCTTTGGTATAGAGGTTTCATTGTATATCGTTTAGGGCTGGGCATCTCAAAGACTTCTCTCGACTTGACCAGTTGTGGAACTCCGTATATCCTCTAACTGTTATAAAAAGATACACCTGCCCCAGCCATAACACTCCTGGGTATGTACCCACAAGACTCATCTTACCGCAGAGATACATGCACAGCCATATTTATTGTAGCTCTCTTCACAATAGCAAGAAGCCGGAACCAACCAAAGCACCCCTCAACTAATGAGTGGATAGAGAAAATGCGGTACATCTACACAATGGAGCAGTACGCAGCGGTAAAGAAAGATGATATCATGAGATTTGCAGGTAAATGGCTGGAGCTAGAAGATATCATGCTGAGTGAAGTAACACAGTCCCAGAAAAACAGATGAATGGTATCCCTCATCTGTGGATGCTAGCATCAATTACCTAATTATATGTATGGCAAGTTGAGCAACGTCAATGTGATCTGAAAACAACTGTGCTCTTATATTTTGAATCCCTGAAAAAAATAAAAAAGAGTAATGTTCCCCCCAAAACAATAAAAAAGATACACCTGCACACTTTTTAAATATCTCAGTTATAATGGAATCATTGCTCTTAGCCCTGCAAATACAAAGCTACCTGTTGTTTCTATGAAATGCTCTTGAGAAATGCCTATTTTTAACTGATTTGAATTTATACAGAAATTTATAGTTGTTCCTTTAATTATGCAGCAGAAATTACCCTTATGCTTTTGTTAATTAAAGGACATTGAATTGTTCTTAATACATTGATTTGTATATAGTTTTTATATTAGCAATTTTTTTTAGCTTACAGTTCTTCAGGTGGCTAGTATATGCTGTGTTTGTAAAATATGCTTTTAACACAGCATCAAAACTCTAATTAAAAATAATGACTTTGAAAAATATTGACATTCAGGACATCACTATTAATGAAGGCAACTTACTACATGCTCCCTTATTCAACATGTTTTATATATATATATAGATATAGATATAGATATAGATATAGATAGATATAGATATAGATATAGATATAAATAGTTATGGATCTTACATGATTTATTAATATAAAACAAATATATTCTTTTCACATGATATGATTTCT
Source organism: Rhizomys pruinosus (assembly GCA_009823505.1). Taxonomy (NCBI): domain Eukaryota; kingdom Metazoa; phylum Chordata; class Mammalia; order Rodentia; family Spalacidae; genus Rhizomys; species Rhizomys pruinosus. The sequence continues at coordinate 425,895 of VZQC01015695.1, read as the reverse complement.
TTATATTTATATTTTTTTTATTTCATTTTTTAACAATAAGTAATAAGTTATGAGTCCAGGCATCCTTCATGTAAAACCAGTTTGCCAGCAGTCATGCCCAAACCCACACAGCCCAAGGCTCCCACCATCCAGCTGGAGGGGCTTGTATATACAATCAAGTTGTCAAATAAGTGTCCAGTCTATATTGCTGTAGTTTCACCATTCACCCCAATTGCAGCCCTTACATTCTATCACACCCCCTGTTCTGCAGATTGTTCCCTTAGGCATGATATGATTTCTTATCTAGAACAAAGAACTCATTAAAATTCAATTTAATTATATTTTAAAAATTACTGTTAATGAGTATTTAGTTATGCTTCATTAATTAATAATCTTAAATATCATGCTAAAAGTTCAATTTTTCAAATCTTAAAAACATTATGACAACCATCATTTACTATTTTTAAAATGTTTATTTTTATGTGCCCAAGGAGGACAGAATAACTGGAGATGCAGTTATAGAAGGTTATGTCCACAGACATGGAATCTGAAGAGCTGTGGAAGAGCAGTAAGTGCTCTTGAAGAATGAGTCAGCCATCTCCCCAGCTATTGTCTACTACTAACTTCATGATAGAAAACATATAGGTCTTATACTTGGTTAGTTATGAACAGCAACTAAATATAATAGTCATACTAAAATATCTGGTTAATTTGCCTGGAAAGATTAAATTAGCTTGCACTGATTATTACCATGATTTTTTTGGTAATAAAACTTGAAGTTACTCACACACTTGACAAATTACTTACAGATATTTGAACATGTTGAGAATGATTCCAAGATTGAGACTTAAAGAATGTGTGCCAGGTATGGTGGCACAGGCCTTTAATCCTAGTACTCAGGAGGCAGAGGCCAGCAGAGCTCTGTGAGTTCCAGGCTAGCAGGGTCTACAGGGAGACCCTGTCTCAAACAGACGAGAAGAAAAATAAAAAGGAAGAAAGCTTGTACATGCCTAGTGAATCGTAGTAATATGTGTTATGAACACATGGGGATGGATAGAGTAGAACACAGAATGTGTTTGCTAATCATCATAAAATATGCAATTTAAAATAGAGACAAATAAAATAGAAATATTTAATCTCTGACATACAAAAATGTTTAATTTACCCAATTTGAGCACTGAGATATCTATAAAGCAGTATCTTTGATGCACTTTGCAGAAAGACTGAGAAAAGAAAGAACATTTTATCAGGTCAGACTCTAAAGGACTAGCTGAAGAGGAGCTGTAGCCAGAAGCTAAAGAGGGTTTTCTATGGTTAAAAGTTGAGGTTGAGCAAAAGAAGAAATCACTTTCATAACTGTTTTCCGATGTCTTTGTATCATAAATTTCCATTCATCAAATTGATGATTATATTCTCCAGTGTCTCAGAGAAAAAAGCTGCTGGGAGTCATTGATCACACTGTCATTTGCAAAGGTGAACAGTTCATGTCTGGTACATCTCTATTTTGGCTTTTAAAATACCATGTTATGCAATTAAAAAACAAACATACCTTAAGACTGGTGATGCTGAATGTTTTCATTAAAATATCCCTGTACTGCTAAGGTTATAAATGCTGAAGCTGCTAAAATATTTGTAAGGTTTGAAATTTCAAAAGGTGAAGATATTACATTTTAAAGATTAATTCAGCAATCCATAGGAAAGATTAATGTATGGTGATTAACTTCTTATTATGAGGGTCAGCATTTTCAATTTTGTAAATGAAATTCAAGAGTTAGGTTTAAAAATGGCACAGATTACAATTTTCTGTGTTCACCTCTCTCTATTCATCTATGGAAAATTATTCATATGAATTATGACTGAGAATATCATCAATGTTTTCACACTTAACAGACACAGAAATGAAATGATTTATTTCCTACATGACCCGATCACTAATTACATTGAGGAAACTTTGGAGAAAATAATTATGTTAATAGATAATTGCTGAAAAAGTAGTGATCCATTATTTTATATATGTTCACAAAATATACACAAGGAAAAGGCTGTCAGAGCCTAATCTCATTAAGAGAAATTTATAAAAATAATTGAGTTTATTCTATATTCTAATCAACAAATACCTCTTACAAGCTATAAGAAATACATAGATTTTCTTTGGAAAAACTAAGTATTTAAAATATTAATTGAACAAAGTAAACATATTCTTTTAACTGTTGTAGATAAAATTCAAACTGTTGTGTTTACTAGAAAAATGTTCTAAAAGTTACATCTCCCTTCTTTGTTTATAAAACTAACATTTTAATATTTGTAGATTCTAAATATCATTGGAGACAATTCTTTAGGTTTGTGATATTTCAAGTGAAGGGTACATCTGTCAAAAGCATATATAAACTTATTTTCTATTTGTTTCACCAAGCCCCAATTCAATTGGAGGGATCAAAATTTTTTTTCAAAATTAATCATGAAACGGCTACTATCTACATGCTATGTCAAGTAGCTTTAGTTGTTCAATTTACTGAAATTTATATGCAACACATTTCTGCTGATATTGTTGCTGTTGTTGTTTAACAAAGGGTCTCCTTAGTAGCCCCATCTGGCTTTGAAATTGCTTTATAAATGTTCTTAAAGCTATCCACCTGCTTCTGGATCCAGAACACTAAAACTAAAGGGACATACAATATAGTCATAAAAGAAGTAAAATAGAGCAAGTTCTACTACTACTATAGTAACTGACTTTCACACATGAGAAGAATGTACTAAGCAATATTCATCAAGAGCATCCATGTCTGTAAATATATGGATATGTATTTAGGCTATGAATATAAATTACATCTATGGTCTATGATCTCTCCAGCTTGGCTGTGTTTATGATAACACACATGATTTCCCTCCTATTGATCAGGACTTATGCCCAATTAGACAGCTGTTGAATAACTACAAGATGAAACTACCACTACTGTACCAGTAAAGATATTTTTCTAGGCCAGACATTTTTGTGGTTTGTAGACATTACAGTTGAGTAAGATCATTGTTTGGCTTACTCTATTGGCAGCTTGCTTACTACCATAAGACACTATGAGTCCTAGTCTTCAGAAAAGCGACTTCCAGGTGAGTTCTAGTCAATTGCTTCATGTCCTATATCTGAATTATGTTGTGTCTTCAGAAATGGGGTCTTCTTTTCAATTTCTGTAACATAAGCAGGGGCTGTACAAATACCCTGTATTATTTTGTGAATCTCTTTTTATTTATTTATTTATTTATTTATTTATTTTTATTGATGCTTTGTGTATTTCATACAACGTTTTCCAATTCAGTTCAGGCATATATCCCTTTCCCTTCCCCTCACCCCACCCCTACCCATCCCAGATCATGCATTCTGCCATAAGTTTTCTGCATCTTTCTCTGCTTTTTTGTTTTGTTTTTTCTTTTTTTTTTTAACAATAAGTAATAATTTGTGAGTACAAGCATCCTTCATGTAAAACCAATTTGCAAGCAGTTGTGCTCAAACCCACACAGCTCATGGGTCCCACCATCCAGCAGGGGGGGCTTGTATGTTCAATCAAGTTGATCAAATGAGTGTCCAGACTATATTGCTGTAGTTTCACCATTAACCCCAATCGCAGCCCTTACATTCTACCACGCCCCCTCTTCCGCAGATTGTTCCCTAGGCTTAGAAAAGGGGCACAGGTGGATGAGAAGCAAAACACTCTACTTTCTCTGGAGCTGATGTCTTGGTCTCTAGTCAGTTCTGGCTGTTTTCTTTCATGGGCTGCCAGCTTGTCCAGGCATAACCTTTCGATCCTACTAATGAAGCACATGCAATTAGATATTTAGGTATTAAACAGTATAATATATAGCCTTTCGATCCTACTAATGAAGCACACACAATTAGATATATAGGTATTTAAACAGTACTAATTGTTATGGTAGGTTTCTTTGGTATAGACACAGATGTTTGGATGGTATGTTAATTCATGATTTACATTTTCTTCTGTTAAGTATGGCAGGGTCTTCGTGTGGTTTATAACATCTCCTAACCATTAGAGGATGTAAGCTTGTGGCATCAGCCGTGGGTTGAGGAAGGAGAAGAATCTCAAGAGAATAGTATTTTGTGAATCTCTTGGACTACTCTGAACAACAACTCAAAAGGAAATTTCATATCCCTGGCAAATTCCTGAGATTTTTGTTATATAGCCATTAGGTATTCATATGCAATCAAATTTAGTGTAGCCCTCACCACCCATGAAAGAACATACTTTGGCAATGAACTGAGAATCTTACTAAATTCCACAACTAGTCAAATACAGAGAACAAGTGACTGACATGTTCCCAGCACTAAGTAACATGTCTGCAATTCAAACTCCATATCCTAAGCTCAAGGAACATCATGGACCAAGGGGGCAGAACGAATGTAAGAGCCAGAAGGGCAAGACACCTGCTACTACTTAATATATTCTAAGCATTATGAGGAAACTGTGATAATGAAATTTCTAAAATATGGTCATCTAACTAAAGCTGCATAACCAGACAGCATGCAAAGGTGCATGTGTAGAATTTCATGGGGTATCATTACAAGTTAAAGAAATGCAGGCAATCAATAGATGCTGAGAGAAGGAGAATCAGTTTTATCTAGGGACTAGCTCCCTAAGAGGTTATTGATAGAGTTAAATATGGGAACAGATGAACACCACTTAATGGACTCAGTGCATTACATGTGCATGTGGGGGTATGTAAAAATTACCACTGAAATGGAAAAAAAAGAGGTTAGGAGTGGGACATGGGAGGAAATGGTGAGGGACTATGAGGGATGGAAATGATGCAAAGAAAATATTCATGCATGAAATTCTCAAATATAAGAAACATTAAAAATTAATTAAAATAAATAACTAAAAATATAAAAGAAGCCAACCTATCATGTGAACAAATTGCAGACTCCCTTCAGTTGAAATTCAAATACCTAAATAAAAATTGGAAATACAGAAAAGAAAACGCTACAGAAAATCATTTTGAATTACATTGGTTTCCATTTTTGCTGTAAAAATAAACATAATTTGTGGTTTAAATATACAAACTTATTATTTTAGAGGCTAGTAGTTCAACCTGGATACTACCAGGCTAAAATTAGAGCTGTGATGTTGGTATTTCCGGGGGTTAAGGAAAAGTTTCCCTCTCTTGTCCCTTATCTACTTGTGGTTGCCTGCCCCAGGCTGTGTCCTTTTCCCTATGTCTTTAAACTCAGTCATTTCCAAGCTTTATTTCCTCTAACATTGGTTTGCATAGGAGCACCTTCTCACCTCACCAGACCTTTCCTCACTATACTTGCTGTGCTACAAAGAGAAGGTAAATTTTTCTTCCTTTTGTAAAGCTATTAATTTTATGGGATTAGGACCCTATCTTATGACTTAATTTAACCTTAATTATCTTATAAAGCATCTTACTCTGAAAATAAGCACATTCTAGAAAAAATCCATAGAATCTAAACTTTGAGGCACCATTAATTCAGTGTACATAGCAATCTTAAATCCACCTGCTACTTTACTTTTTTTTCATATAACCCAAGTAAATACTATCTGGAGATAAGGGTAGGGACATCATTAAAAACACCATCATGCTGAAAGCTTCAGGATAGAATCCTAATTTATGGTTAATTTTCAAAACTTATACCACACTATCACCTATCACCATAATTGACCATCATGACTTATTTTTTTTTGCATGTGGAATATTAGGGTTTTTTTTCTAAAACATTATTTTATGAGTTTGTAAGTGAAATCTAAAGAACAATGTTTATGAAATAATCATGTTTACATAAAATCAAATAAAAATAAGATTATGTTTTTCTAACTTCAAATTCAATCATAAACAAACAAATTATAAGTTCATATTTTTGAAGAACTTCCCATTTTAAATGAAATTTTAATATGGTAAATATCTATATATGGGGCAAGAAATATTTTTATCAAAAAGTGTCCTTTGTGTTCTTAAATATAAGGCACCATGTCCTTTAGAACAAATTTAGGAAATGCTAGGGTCTCTTTCTGGTTTTTTTTGGTTGTTGTTTGGTTTTTTGTTTGTTTTCATTTTTTTTAGGGTCTCTTTGTTAAATCAACTTTTATATCCTTTCTTCTTTCCTTATTTCTTTCTCTTTCTTTCTTTCTTTCTTTCTTTCTTTATTTATTTATTTCTTCTTTTTTCTTGCTTTTTGAGAGAGTCTTATTATGTAGCCCAGGCCATGCTTGAATTCATGATGGTTTTCTTGCCTCAGCCTCCCAAGTGCTTGGCCTAAAAATGTATACTGTCATGCCTGGTTTTTAACTTCTTTAAAATTCAACATTTTATGTAAAATCCTCTTCTTCCTTCCCTAGCCATATACTTTGAGTATTTTATAAATTCTGTTTTGACTATATGTAAATCTCCCACATCTTCTCTTAATTCGATAACCAGTCTCCTTTTCCCACCCGCATTTTCAAGTTCTCTAAATTTTTCCATGTTCTCTGTGAACGGGCCACTAATTTCTCAGTTCGATTTTGGCAGGTCTTGCATGGAGGCAGGTGGAGGTAGGGAGGGGGAAGGCAGGAATTCAGAATGAGCCAGAGGAGGGTCAAAGAATGACTCAGGAGCAAATTCCAAGAGAGGGAATAACTCGTTTATGAGCAGAAGTTAGGGGTCTTATACACCAACATTTGGTGGGCTTCTGGGTGAGAATAGGGGATGAGGAGGTACATAGGAAATTCACAGTGTCTTTCTATAGAAGGCACCAACTGGCAGAGGCTCCACCAGGTTCAGGAAACAAAGGTGTGCTCTTAGATATGGCAGGAATGTGACAGCATTTTGCCAGAATCCTCAAAGTAGGGCTGTAAGGCTGGTCTTATCAATTTGGTGAGCTGGGGATTGGCTAAAATGCCTGTCTTTGCAGATAATCCAGGTAAAAAAAAAGCCAGCCCCCCTAATGCTCCAGCAAAATGAAAAATCAGTCCCATATATTAAGTCCAATTTAAACTGTATTTTTGCTTCCACCCAAATATTCTTGTGTGTAGGTCCAGTCCCAATCCCTGGAGACTAGTGAAGGTATTTTGCATCTCATCCATAATTAAAATACATATTTCCATCTCCCAACATTTCTAAGCTGCCAGTAGACCCTCGGCTATGACTAGGGATTCATGTGTACCTCCCCTGACCCCTTTCTACGTAGGAATTTTGTCTGGCTTGAGTTTGAACAGGTCTTATGCACGCTATCACAACTGCTGTGTAACTGCCCTGTTGTATCCTGAAAATATGTATTCATCTAAAACCTGTAGCGATTGCAATCCTTCCATCTCACTTCCACAGTGCTCCCTGAGACATTAGAAAAAGGTTTGATATAGGTGTCCTCTTTAGAGCTAAGCAATCTGTAGTCTCATTCTCTGTACTTTTACCATTTGTTGTTCTCTGTATTAATCACCATATGCTGACAAAAGGAGCTTCTCTGAGAGGTGAGAGATGCAGTAGTCTATGGTTGTAATTGTAACTTATTAATGGCCAATATAATACTGAGTCTGTTTAGCAGATTAATACTTGGCTGTCTTCTGCTATCTAGAAACAAGGACTTGATCCTGATAACAATGTAAGGTTCAGGTTAGGTTCTGTCTTGTGAAGCTGCACTTAAGTCCACTAAGAAATTAGTTGGTTACTCCATTAACATTCATGCCACTATAGCACCGGGGGGGGCGGCAATGCTTGCCAAGCCAGTTTTTATCGTAGCCTGCCAGATTCAAAGCTGAGTGAGGTTGATGATTACTTTTCCTTTCCAGTAGCATGCATAGCACCATCCAACACCATGAATTCTATTCATTGGGAATGGAGCTCCAAGGTTGGTTCCAGCTTTATTTCTCCATGTTTTACTTTTCAAATGTGTATCTTCAGAAATATAGATTTATCATCAAGTTCTGGAAGATAACCAAAAGAAATATCAAAAGCCAGTAAAGTATGCGGGACTCCTGGCTGGCTAACATCCACAGAAGGAACGCATGACTGGGGTTTTGGTATTTGTTATTGGGTTTTTTAATTTGCTAGACTATTATGCCTATAAATAGGGTCATGATACCCTCAGACCTCATTATAGGAGAACTTCATTTGCAATATATATATATATTATCTTTATCTATATATATATCTTATATATATATATTCCACAACTGGCCAAGTATTGGAGAACAAAAGATTTCAGTGGGTAGGATTCCTACATTGAACCTCACCCGCCCACAGCTCAGGGAAAATTTTGGAAGATGGGATGGAAATATTTTAGGACTCAGGCCTGCTTCATAAACACAGGGAGCAGAGGATTTCACCCCATTGGAACCTTGCACATGTGAACTTGTGGCGATAGTGGCATCAAGTATAGGACCCATGCCAACTCAATTAAACAATGGCCCACAAGGGAGGAGAGAAATGGGTAGTGGACTGCTCCTAGACTGAAAACTGTTGGAGACTGACAGCTACTGAATGAGAGAGAATATGACTTATTTATGTTTAGTAGATGGACTGATTAGACTCCAGTAGATACATTTGCACTGAGGGACATCTCAGTACAAGTGCTTGACTGGATAGGACCTAAGATGCATGGTAGAAAGCACAAGGTACAGTGGGGTGTAGAGGGGCATGGATGGGGGTAGAGAGTCTAATTTTGATTAAGAACTACGGTATGAAATTTAAAAAGCTCAATATCATCTCACTCCTCTGATAAGGCTGGCTAAGATCAAAAAAACAAAGGACACAAAATGCTGGAGAGGTTGTGGGGATAGGGACAAATTCATCCACTGTTTGTGGGAATGTAAACTCATACAACCACTATACAAAGCCGTGTGAAGAACCCTTACAAGACTCAAAATGATCCTACCACCTGATCCAGTCATACCACTCCTGGGTATATACCCACAAGACTCATCCTACAAACATACATTCACATCTATGTTTATTTGCAGCTCTGTTCACAATATTGAAGAGCTGGGACAAACTCAAATGCCACTAGACTGACAAGTAGATAACAAAAATATGGTACATCTACATAATGGAGTTCTATGCAGTGGTAAAGAAAGATGGCATCATGAACTTTGCAGGTAAATGGATGGAACTCGAAGCCATTGTGCTAAGTGAAGTAACACAGTCCCAGAATAACAAACGTTGAATGATGTCCCTCATTTGTGGATGCTAGCATCAAATCCCTATTTGAAAGGCAAATTGAGAAACTTTATTGTTATGCTTCTTTTATCTGAAAGCAAGTGTGCTGTTATAATGTGAATCTCTTAATGGATTCTAGAATTGATTTACCACTTGTTTTCAGACATTGTAATTGCCATATATGGATGGAAGGTATATATTCATATTTTACAATAATATAAAATTAAAGGGAAAATGTGAATTCCTAAACATATTTTTGAATTAATATACAGTTTCTTTTAAGAGGTCATAATTTTGGTGTATATATATATATATATATATATATATATATATGTATATGCTGTTCATATAGGCATGTTTTAGAGCAATATGAATGAGAGGGAACAACAACATAAGGATTGGGTCAAAGAACTGCCCAAAACAATAAACCTCTGCAGAGAAAAACTTCAAAAAGACTGAGAAAAAATATGCAACACATATATGACAGAATGCATGAACTGGGGTGGGGAGGGGGCATGGAAAGGGAAATATGTCTAAATTGGACTGAAAAATGTTGTATGAAATATACAAAACATCAATAAAAGTATTTTATTAAAAAATTTAAGGTTCTTTTTGTAAATTATCACTCCCCATTCTTCCTTCTCTACCACACTTTATTTAACCCTTCCTCCTTCATTATTTCCATTTATCCTCTTTATATAACTGAATTCTATTCCCCCTTCCACTGTGCTCCTCCGTGTCCATTATTAATTTCCTGACCTCTATAGGTTTTCCAAAAGCGACACACATATCTAAAGATTCAAAATAGTTGCAAATTGAATTCAATCACACATCAAAAATATTGTTCACTTTGATAAAGTTGTCTTTATCCAGAGATGCAAGGAGGGTTCAACATACATACGTCCAAAAATATTGTCAACCACATAAATTGACAGAAGAGCGGAAATCACTTTGGTGATTAAACACTAAAATCTAACCATTATTTAAGAATTCAATGTAGAAGCTAGGCAGATGTTTCAGTGATTATAGTACTTGCTGCACAAGGAGGAGGACAAGCATTTGGAATGTCAGAATTCATGTAACTGATGGGTGAATGTGGCGGCCCTCCTGTAAATCCAGAGGAAAGAAAATAGAGATGGGATTCTTGGAGGAAGCATGTGGACCTGAGTACTTGTATCTACAAGCTCTGGATTTGAGTGGCCTGATCTCAATGATTAAGGAGAAGAGGGATAGAGCAAGATATTCAACATCAGCCCAGGTCTCCACAGGCATGCACGAACATGTGAAGCAACATATACAGGTGAACATCAATATACACATGCCTGTGTCCCACACACATATGAAAAAGAAAAAAAATGTAATATATTGCCATTAGCTATTGCCTACATGTAATTAATGAGATTTGTTGAACTGATTCCTGCTTTCTAATTGTAATTATTTTTACTGTTGGGACAAAATATCTCCCATAGCATCTCTAGTCTCTTATAACCACCATACTACCTTTTACTTTTCTGAAATAAGCAATTTTAGACTCGATTTATGAGTGTAGTCACATGGTATTTAACTTTCTGGACCAGGCTTTATTCAGTTCATACAAACTCTTAAAAAGCATGAAATGGGGCTGGAGAGATGGCCTAGCGGTTAAGACTGCCGACGGCTCTTGCAGAGGACCCGGGTTCGATCCCCAGCACCCACATGGCAGCTGAAAACCGTCTTTAACTCCAGTTCCAGGGGAATCTGATGCCCTCTGCCCTCTTCTGCCCTCTGCGGCACTTCATGACATGGGTGCACAAACCTGCATGCAGACAGTACATCAATACATTCATACGCATACAAAAATAAATAACTTTTTTAAAAAAAGAGTTCAACTTAATTCTAAAAAAAAGCATGAAATGAAATATTTTCTCCCTTTTTTGAGTAGGCATAATTTAAAAAGCAAACAATGACTAGTATTTGTAAGGATAGGTGGAACAGGGAATTCATGCACACAGGAAGTTGGAATATAAATTACTAGCATGAATAGTGAAAACATAGTGACAGTTATTAAAAAACTCCAATTTCTTCTTAATATAAGACTCCTACCACTGGGAACATGGTCACAAGGAGTGGAGTCTGGGTAAGGACAGCACTGTGCTTGCTGGCGTGTTGCAATATCAAGAAAGCCAAGGTCTAGAATCAATCTAAGAGTCTACAAGCAAATAAATGTGTAAAGAAAGTTTAAATATGTAGTGAAGGCTGTTCTATTTAACCAAACTTTTATGGTTTATGAAATTTACACTGTTATCATTGAATTAAATAATATACATTCTTTATTAAAGGTTTATTTTTACTTGTTCGTATGTGTTTGTGTGTCTGTGTCTGTGTCTACGCCAGTGTGTTTGGGTATGTGCCGGTGTGTCTGTGTCTGTCTTTGTCTTTGTGTCTGTTTCTGTGTCGGTATGATTGTATGCATCATGAGTGCATGTATCCACAGAGCCCAGAAGAGAACACATAATCTCTTTGAGCTGGAGTTTTAGGCAGCTGTGAGCTTCTGAATTGGGAACTAAACATTGTTCTTTTAGAAGTTCGGGAAACACAATCAGTGAGCCATCTCTTAAGCCTATACAATTCTTTAAATGTGTTTGTGTGTGTGTGAGTGTGTGTGTGTGTGTGTGTGTGTGTGTGAGAGAGAGAGAGAGAGAGAGAGAGAGAGAGAGAATCACTCACTTTTGCTCTGCTGAATTTTTAAAATTTTTTTATTTTATTTATTTCTGTATGTGTATGAATGTACTGACTGCATGGAGGTCTGTGCACCCGTGTCCTGCAATGTGGCGGAGGTCAGAAGAAGGCGTCGGATTCCCCTGGAACTGGAGTTCTCCTGGAATTGGAGTTACAGTCGGTTCTCAGCCGCCATGTGGGTGCTGGGGATCGAACCCGGGTCTTCTGCAAGAGCAGTCGGTGCTCTTAACCGCCAGGCTATCTCTCCAGCCCTGAGCTCTGCTGAATTTTTAAAGTTACAAAAAATGTATATGTAATATTAAGGTTGAATAACTATTGCCCTGCTTCTATTGCTTCATAATTACACCTAATGCGATTTTATTGTCAAGTATCTTATTCAGTATTACTCTTGAGCATCAGTTGAAGTATTTCAGTATAATATATATTTAAAATATTTACTTCACAAAAATTATCTTAGGCCCCAGTCCATTTACAGAATTGATTAATGCATATCTATGATTTATCATAAAAGACGTAGGATTCCTTTTGCTTCTGTGACCACATTGGAGGAAGCCTATTCATGGCCTAAGTGTCTAAACCTTAGGCAGCATTTTTACACATGTCAGGATCACAAGTGTTATTCTAAGACAGTTTTGACAACATTTGATTGAATATTTAGCATTTATTGTCTGCAAATACAAAATAGACCAAACATTCCCCCAAGGCACATGATCATAGGCAATGCAGTCCCAGAAACAGAACTCTGGTTATGACAGAGTAGAGAAAAGCAAGTTTGGCTTTGTTATGGTGGCCAACCATGTTTAAGATAGAAATCCGGGCTGGAGAGATGGCCTAGCGGTTAAGAGCGCCGACCGCTCTTACAGAGGACCCGGGTTCGATCCCCAGCACCCACATGGCGGCCGAGAGCCGTCTGAAGCTCCAATTCCAGGAGAACTCCAGCTCCAGGGGAATCCGAGACCCTCTTCTGACCTCCGCGGCATTGCACGACACGGGTGCACAGACCTGCATGCAGACAGTACATTCATACACATACAGAATAAAAAAAAAAAAAAAAGATAGAAATCCATTGGAGAGTTGAAAGCAACACAGTGGACATTTACTTCTAGCCTCACTTTATTTCCAATAGTTATTTGACATGTGTATATTTTGAGATTTTACTTTTATAGCACTTTTAGGTTAAATTGAATTTATTTGTTGGGATTTTACAGTTTGCCTAGCACAGGGCTTTTCCCCAGAAAAAGCTTATTTTGCAAAGCAGCACAATTGAAACAGGAGCATATTGATTTTTTCATTTGTAGCATTAGCTTTATACTCTTAAATAAAACAAATGGACTATTGGCTAAGCATCTAAACTACTTGAGTTCTGTTTGGACTAAAGTACCCTCGTTCTCTCACTCTTCCTTCTTGGTCTACAGTGTGTGCACACACATGTATGCATTCCATAGAAATGAGATTACTTTCTTGATTCAAACCCATGTAAAATTTGTGAATTGTTTCTGCTTACATTGCTTTCTTTCATGGAATGGTTCTATAAAACAAATTGTGACATCAAAAATATACCACTTTTACCTTTAAAATTAATGAATAATTTCCTGTATAACTTGTGAGAGGGGTCAGGCCATTGCTAATTTAAAATATTATATGGCTGAATGAGATTTTATGTTGCCATCAAAATAAACATTTGAGTTTCTTCCTTAAAGAAATAATATACTGAAGTAGTATGTAAACTACATTCCAAGTAAGGTAGATAATATTAGACTAACAACTGTAACTTTTAAGATCATTTGAAAATCAACACACAGTGTTCTTATCACCGTCAGATATATTTTTATTTATTTATTTATTTTATTTATTTATTTATTTATTTATTTATTTATTTATTTATTTATTTATTGTCTTTTCGAGACAGGGTCTCCCTGTAGCCACAGCTATCGTGGAACTCACTCTGTACACCAGGCTGGCCTTGAACTCACAAAGATCTGCCTCCTAAGAGCTAGGATTAAAGGCATGCGCCACCACGCCCAGCTCCAGATATATTTTTAAATAAAACATATTTTAAATGTTTGATATCTTATGTAGCTCTTTGTTATTGTTCTTTGTGCTAATATACATAGATCAAATCCAGCACCTTTTCCCAAGTTAAATGCTCTACCACTGAGCCTCACTTCCAGCATGAGTTAAATTCATATTTTGTGTATATTTTGTTCATTGAATCCTTAAGTATTTGTTGATTGTTTAATAACAGAGTGATCAGAATTTTCTGGATGCTACACAGACAGCATCATAAACAATGAATTTGATTATTATTTAGATGTAGATTAGCCAAAGCAAAGAAATCACAATTTGAAGGCAATCTTCTGACATTATCAGAAATTAATAGGAGCTGTAAGAAACCCCTGACTGAAGATGTACAAATGTAGATATGAATAGCAGGCTCTGCTTCTTACTGTTAGTGAGGTTTGTGGCCCTTCCTTGCTCTGAAGTGCGAGCTTTTAAAGTTCACATTCACTGCCATTTGTGATTCAGTTGTTGCTGAAAGGTAGCGTGCTCAAGTTGAATTCATCATGGAATCACTAGATGGCAGTAGAGGCACAACTCTGAGGCGTTCTCTTCATCCTGCTGCTCAGTGTATGAGGTGCAAGATGATCTCTGCTGACAGCTTCTCTTCAAAGGTTATGGACAAGAAGCACACATCCTGTCACAAGAAGTCCACATGTGTTGGAAAAAAATCGTAATTCAATAATCTAGAAAGTAGTATCTTCAAATTCTAACTTTAAATACTTTTTCAGAAGTATTTACTTTCCCATTTAAAACTGCCAAAAATATAATAAAAAAAAAAAAGGGAGAAAACTGGAAATCTAGATGTGTACAAACAGATGAAAAGGTATGTATTTCAGCCATATGTATTAGAAATTTCATTTTTAAAGACAATATTTTCAAGTAGCAGTGCTCTTTAGAATATAAGATCCCTTTGGCAAATAAAACTGAATTAACCTACTGTAATGGAACAAAAAGTCTCAAGCCATTGCAGTTATTGTGGTTGTATGTATGCTCAAGCTACACTGTCTTAAGTAATGGAGTAGGGTACTCATACTACCATAATGATCACAAAATAAAATTGGTGCCCTTCTTAAAGCAGCCATTTGCCACTAAAATCCACAGTAATGCTGTCATAATAAGTCTGATCCTCATATCTTCAGATTTCCAAACTGTAATAAATGGTATATGTGTATACCTTAGCCCCTATATCCTGCTGATTGACACTATCTACAGTTAGATTTTTAGAAAGCAATTTGTACTTCTAGCGGGAATTTTGTGTACATCTCTAAGTAATTTATTTCAAGCAAAACAATGTGCAGGAAAGAAGTCACAGTGACATCAATCATAGTGACTAGAATTCAATAATCTTATTTGTCTTTAAACACTCATCGGCCAGTGTTCTGCCATCAAGA
This sequence comes from Rhizomys pruinosus, assembly GCA_009823505.1. NCBI lineage: Eukaryota > Metazoa > Chordata > Mammalia > Rodentia > Spalacidae > Rhizomys > Rhizomys pruinosus. The sequence goes on along the minus strand of VZQC01015695.1, from coordinate 410,593 downwards.
GAAAGGGCCATAATTGTGGGACATGTTGAGCATCATCACTTGAAAGATAACTTGGAAATGCTTTTTTATAGAACTCTGACCATGTAGAGGTATATTTAGTTCTCTAGGAGTAGAAACCAGAGTTCCTTAATGGCCAGAAAATAATGTGGCAGAAATATGGCCTGATAGTTAAGTGATAAATCTCAATTGCCAGGAGTCATTCACATTGTTCATCACAAGGTGACAAGTGATTTTTTTTAATGCAAGCTAAACTTTTTGCTGTGTCTCCCAAGTGTTACTGCACATAGCCCTTACAATAAGAATAACTGTGTAACAGTTCTTGGTAGTTTTTAAGGAGAGGAAACTGAAATGAATACCATTCATCTTGAATCAAGACTTTGTATGTTAATTAAATGACAGGGTCATTTATGCCAGATTCAATAATTATTGAGCAATATGATGAACACAAAGAAAGAGATGTATAACAATATGTTTGAGAAAAATAATGTACACCATCTTGGGACTCAGTAGTAGAAACCAAAACTTTCTGAAACAGGGACTTGTGCTTTAGGAGTTGAAAGTCAAGCAACATTAATATAGGTGAAAATACAACGTGAGATTTGTAAAAAAAAAAAAGTGCTTCCTGAATACATAGAAAGAAAATTTAAAATAAATGCAAAAAAAACAAATCAGCTGAAGTGAAAATGAGAAAAAAAAGAAATTAGCAAGCAATTCATGGGATACAGAAGAACAATGGACCAAAGTAATAAAGTGTCCTTCAAGTGGGGACTGTAGCATCATGATGCAATTACAGAAGGTTTCTGCACAATTGTTCAATATGCATGGAATAGTTGGAGGGCAATTTTTAGAGCTCAGTATTGTTATAATGAAGTAAAATGTTAAACTGAGGTAGAAAAGAGCAATGGGAAAACATGAAATGTGAGCAATATGAGCTAAAACAAAGAAAACATCATAAAATTCATGGTATGAGGATTCTGTACCCTGAAGAGGAGCATGGAGCAGGTAAAGTCCATTATTAAAACAGGCGATAATTCATTGCATTCTAGGTAGGATGTGTTAAATATTTGTGAATCCTGGAATCCTGAAGAGAAATAAGAGTTGAAAATATTCATTTAAAATTTGACAGTCTTAGCAGGGCATGGTGGTAAGGGAGATCTAGGTGAGATGGAGGCCAGCCTGGTCTACCTAGAGAGTTCTAAACAGCTGGGGCTACAGGGAGACCCTGTCTCAAAAAATAACAAAAACAAAAGAAAAAACATAAGTCGACAGTCTAAATGACATTTGATGCTGATAATGTTTCTTGAATTCACCTAATAAGAAAAGACAAGAGGATCAGCAAGATGGATCAGTTAATGCATTAGCTGCTTGTGCAAAGGACCTGGGTTCAATTCTCAGCACTCAGATGATGGCTCACAACCACCTGTAACTCAAATTCCAGAGGATCCCCTCCCTTTTTTCTAGCCTATAGGGCAGTAGACACACATTGCAATAAATAGAAACATGCAGCAAAACACTCACACAAATAAAAATAACTAAATCTGTAAAAAAAAAATGAAATTACGAGGTGGGCTGGAAAACTTCACTTGTCAAATTTTATGTATGGAATTTCTCTATCTCAATGGCCTGCAGGTAGGTCTACGAGGCAACTGCTTGCTTGTCGAGTAATGTGGGAGGACCCAACTCATTGTGAGTGACTCTACTACCACTGGGCATGGTGGTGTTGAGTTGTATAAGAAAGCAGGCTGTGCACAGGTCATTGAAGCAAGCCTGTGAGCACAAGTCCTCCATGGCCTGTGGTTCAGAACCTGTCTTTGGCTTTCTATCCTGAGGTCCTGGTTTGATTTCTCTTGAAGATGTACTGTGATCACAATGTGTTGGCTAAATGAACTCCTTCCTCTCCAAGTTTCTTTTTGGTTATGGTGTTTATTACAGCAAAATAATATGAAACTAATATGGATGTAGGTACACGGATCACAGAATATTGCTGTGATGGAACTGACCGTGTTGTTTTGGGAGAGGACTGGAAAAACACTTGAAAATTTGGGCTGGAATGAAAGTTGAATGCTCATGGCTTATTAGCTTCAATGGGAACTTAGAAGATAAAAATGTTGAAATAGGTACAGAAGGCTGGGGGTATTAAGCTTCTGAATTGTGAGCATCCCATAAAAAATATCTAAGGGGTACATGATATTGAGAATGTGTGGTTTCTGGTCAGCCAGAGCTAAAGAATCAACTGTAATTAAGAAGACACCAGCACCACTAAAGTGAAACCTTTGCTTTAGTGGGGCAAGTGAAGCCGGTGAGCTGGGGCTGAAAGGTCAGCTGTGATTAAGAAGAGACCAGCAAAGTTAAATAAAATCATTGAAGCATTTCCTTAGGGTTGGCTTGCAGAAGCTGTGGTCCAATGGAGAGCCAAGGCTCCATCTCAAGCTGGAAGCTGAACTAGGTAACGAGTAAGAGTCTCTCATATGGTACTGGTTTCCATAACATGAGAGTTGCCAAGCTGAAAGTATAATAGAACAAATACTAGACTCGGTACCCTCTGAGGTCAGGAGAGACCATTGTAGAAGGTGCAGCTTCAGTTGCAATGGAAACACTAGAAATGAAAATGTTATGGAAAGGATTTGAAGATGAATCCCCATGAAGCCAGAAGAGGCCAATGGTGAAGGTACAGCCTCAGTTGGAGGTCCTTACATGTTTGAGATGCCAGGACCATGGGATGACTATCAAAGAAAGCAGTAGTTGTGGAGTAGAGTCATAATAAACTATGGGATACGCTACGTGTGCTGTGGGTGCCAGATAAAGAGAAGCTGAGCTGCCCATGCTGGTTGGAGCCCAGAAGCTTGTGACTGAATCCCAGATGTATACACTCCTGGAATTTGGTTTTAAGTGTTCCCTTGTTCTTCCCTCTTGTAAGAAAACAGCATATAACCTGTTTGGGGTTTTACAGGAGCCCACACTTAAGAGACATTTAAAAGAGGATCTGACCTTTAGTGTTTTAAATTTAAAAAATAAAACTGGGACTTTTAAATTTGTAGTATGTTCTCAGGGATTGACCTGAGACATTGGCAGGTTGAGCACAGGCTAGAGGAAAAAGCCCTTAATCAGTGTTACTCCATGGTCTGAGCTTCAGAACCTCTATCCATGTTCCTGCCCTGAGTTAATACTTTGGTTTACCTTGATGATAGAGTGTGAGATGTTAGACAAATAAACCCTTTCCTTCCCTAGTGATTCTGTTCAGTATGATATGACAGCAATAGAGAAGCTAACTACAACAGATGGAATTTTAGGGACCATTACTGATAGTTTTCTGAAATCCCTTTCTATGGAATTAACAATAATAAAAGAGAAGGAAAGGCTCAGGTTTTAAGAGCACTGGTTGTTCTTTATAGAGGATCTGTGCTTGGTTCCCAGCATTCACATGTAGGCTAACAATCATCCATAACTTCAGTTTTAGGGGATCTGATACCCTCTTCAGGCCTCTACAGGCACTGCACAATATGGGTACACTTTTAACCATGCAGACAATGCACTCGTACACATAAAGTAAAAATAAGTCAATAAAATTTTAAATGAAGCAACTGTTATTTTCATGAGGCAATTACTAAGTTGTAGAAAGGATATATTTTCAGGGATCACTTAAAAAGACACAAACACAGACACACAGACACACACACACATACACACACACACACACACACACACACATACTCATTATAGGAAAGGGATTTTTGATGACATTAAAGTGTTTCCATAGAGCTGGAGAGATAGCCTAGCAGTTAAGAGCACCAACTCCTCTTGCAGAGGACCCTGGGTCGATCCCCAGCACCCACATGGTGGTTAAGAACTGTCTGTAACTCCAATTCCAGAACTCCAGTTCCAGGGGAATCTGAGACCCTCTTCTGACCTCCGCAGCATTGCACGATATGGGTGCACAAACCTACATGCAGACAGTACATTCATACACATACAAAAATTAAAAAAAATAAAAATAAATAAAAAAATAAAGTGTTTCCAGTAGTTCTGATTTTCTTGTAAATGCAGCCAGAGAAGCCCAAGTTAAATGTTTTTCATTAATTTTATACATGTAACAATTGATAATAGTACTACTGAGATTCATGGTCCCAGTTTAATAGATAACTGTTACATGCTACCATGGAATTGTACTGTCAGCATTTACAGTATCCAACTGCCCCGAAGCAGCTTCCCTAACACAAATGCTCCCTCCCTGATTTTGCTAGAGGCAATGCATAAATTCACATTACTTAAGGCTGCCTGAAAAATCTAATAATCTGTTCTCAAAACATTTAACATTTTTATTTCCTCCAATATGATTTACTTAACTGGTGATAATCAATACATCTTGCTAAACTAGATGCAGAATCCTCAGATAATTTTAACCATTTTATTATAAGAATGATGGTTAGGAGATGTTATAAGCCACAGTAAGACCCTGTCATATTTAACAGGAAAAAAATGTAATTCATGGATTAGCATACCATCCAAACATCTCTGTCTATACCAAAGTAACCTACCATAACAATTAGTACTGTTTAAATACCTATATATCTAATTGCTTGTGCTTCATTAGTAGGATTGAAAGGTTATTCCTGGACAAACTGTCAGCCCATGAAAGGAAACAGCCAGAATTGACCAGAGTCCAAGACAACAGCTCCAGAGAAAGTAGACTGTTTTGCTTCTCATCCACCTGTGCCCCTTTTCTAAGCCTAGGGAACAATCAGTGGAGGGGGGGGCGTGGTAGAATGTAAGGGCTGTAATCAGGGTGAATGGTGAACCTACAGCAATATAATCTGGACACTCATTTGATCAACTTGATTGAACATACAAGCCTCCTCTGCTGGATGGTGGGACCCATGGACTGTGTGGGTTTGGACACAACTGCTTGCAAATTGGTTTTACATGAAGGATGCTTGTACTCATAAATTATCACTTTTGTTAAAAAAATGAAAAAAAAACTGAGAGAAAGATGCAGGACAGTTATGGCAGAATGCATAATCTGGGATGGGGTGAGATGGGGTGGGGGGAAGGGAAAGGGAAATCTGCCTGAACTGAATTGGAAAATGATGTATGAAATATACAAAGCATCAATTAAAAAAATGAAAATTAAAAAAAAAAGAATGAAAAAATATATTTTTATGTAATACATATCAAAGATGGAAATATGTGGAAAATATATAAGGATGTTTTTATAATAAAAACTCAACAACACTAATTATTGATAGCATGCAAATTATTTAATGTCATATTTTTAAATACATATAAACAAATATTAGTGAATCAAATTTATGAAATATGTATATATACACATATCAATAACTGTTAAAATTTCCTTCGTGGGCTGGAGAGATGGCCTAGCTGTTAAAAGCGCCAACTGCTCTTGCAGAGGACCCGGTTCGATCCCCAGCACCCACATGGTGGCTGAGAACCGTCTTTAACTCCAGGTCCAGGGGAATCTGACACCCTCTTCTGACCTCGAAATGGGTGCACAAACCTACATGCAGACAGTACATCCATACACATAAAAAATTTAAAAAAGTTCTTTTGTATTCATAATAATCATGTTTTGTTTTATTTTAACACTGAGAAGGCCAACATTTTGAAACATGAAGCCATCTGATAAACTTCACAAGATTACTTCTTACATTTCTGGCTAAAGAAAATTGAGAAATAAAGAATTTATTTTGGGTTTCGGTTAGAGGTTACAGACCAACGCTGTAAGAAAGTATCATGGTTGAGATAAGAAGCACTGGCTGACCTTACATCTGGAGCCAGAAAGCACAGAGAGACTACTGGATGGTGCTGCTCACACTATGGAGGGATCTTCCCACCTCAGTTACCTCCAACTACAGACTCCCTCAGAGACATCCCAAGACGTTTGTTTCCACCAGTGCAAATCTTAAATCTTACCAAAATTATAACCAATGTGAGCCAACAAAGCTCCACACCTTGTAAATTTGATATCTAAACAGGTCACTTAAATCATGGCAATAGGACTGCATGATGCCATTGTTGATTTTTATCAAAGTCTGCTGAGGATTTTCTCAAGTCAATATTACTTCATATATTATTGTTTGCTGACCTGCAGAAGATTGCTTACAATCATAATCATATAAAACAAAAGAAATTAAATATATCTAAAACCCGATGTTTTTCTATTCTAACTGTAGTTAGATTTCAAGACCATCACAGAATGGATGATCAATCCTTTTAAGAGAAGAACTTAAGTTGTGAGGACCACCTGAACTTCAAAAGCTTTATGATTATTACTTAATGCTTAGTTTTAAGTTTAGTACTTCCTGAAAATTTTTAATTTGGATTTATGCATGCTTGGTAGAAGACTGCACAATAAATTTCTGATCATAGAGTGTACCTCAACAAACTGGCATGATGTTTTGTGTGAATGTCTCTATACAAAGAGTGTATGGCAATTTTACCTTTTACTAGCTAACAGCACAACATGCTTTCCTGAAGAAGTAACAATAAGGAGAACATAAATGTTCCCTGTGGGTATCAGTTTGAACTAAAAGAATTTGTCACTTAATATAAGACTCTGGACATACAGTTTTACTTGTGAGAATTCTTACATATTATGAAAATATTTTATTTATCATTTTTATTTTACTTGTATGACTTTATTGCCCACATGTTTGTAAGTGCACCTATGTTGTGCAATACCCACAAAAATCAGAAGAAGGAACTGCAGTTATGGACAGTTGTTAGCTGCCATGTAGATACTGGGAGTCAAACCTGAGTCTTCTGCAGAAGCAGCCAGTGATCTTCTGGCGGAGCCATTCATGAAAGGTTCACTGCCTGACAAAGTTCCAGTGAGCTGACTCATCTGGTTGAAGTCTGCTCTCCAGCTCACCTTGGTTTTTAATAATTTTTCTTATCATATTAATTCTTATTTTTCTGGCCTGCTTGACATTTGGCTTTCTAGCAATTAGTGTACCTGCTTCTGCCTCAAGGAGTGGAACTGACAATTCTGCCTTTTCTAGAAATGAGTACTTTTTGAGAAATAATGACACTGTGTACACAACTTCAAAGTATGATAATTAAGAAGTCTACAGAAACTGTGTCATACACAGATTGCCCAAGTTAAGAAAGGAATTTTGATTTGATGGTCAAGTTTAAACTCAAAAGAGGATTGTAAGGCAAAGTGAAACTAAATCCAGTGAGGCAGTGGATTCTAGTGATCTGACTCAAAGATTAATAGCCTTTAGAAAAATCACCTTAGCCGAAAGTGTAAAAAACGGATACTGAGGAAAACAGAAACTGAGGAAAACAATGAGCAGTATAAAAACAAGATATGAATCAAAGCTACTCCAGCCACGAAATGGCTTTTAGGTCGAACAAGGAACTAAAGTAAGAAAAATAAAGTTCTCTATCGTTAAATATTTAAAGCTCATTTTTTTTTTTACACTGTCCAGCACCTATGTAACCGCAAGGCATAAAGAATGAAGTCCTAAAACAAAACAAAACAACAACAAAAAAGAATGAAGTCCTTAGAGTTAAAAGTTAATACTAAATTCTCTCTACTGAAAAACTGTTAAATTGCTTAGCTGAACGGCTATACTATTATTGCTTTACTTTCTTCATGTCTCAAATAAATGGTTGTATCTTATTGTTTTACTGTTTTTGATGTTAAGAATGATTTCAGGTATGAATTTCCTGAAAAATATTTAGGGGGAAGTTGGGTTATTTTTTTCATCATTAGCTTAGACTTGCATAACCTGTATTAGTTTTAGGTTATAAAAATAAACATCGGGACCTGAAGAGCAAAGAAGAAAAGAAATTGGCAGAGTAGCAAACCCAAAAGGCCCTCTGCACAGGATCAGAGAAGGGAGATAATTCTGTAATCCTTAGATCAAGAAATCAGCAGAGTGGCAAACCCGAGAGGTCCTCTGCACAGGAGCAGGGAAAATAGATGCTCCTCAGGTCAGGAAAAGAAAGAGATTATTTTGTCTTATTTGATTAATTTCTTCACCGCCTTTGGGACTACTGACTTCAGGAACTGAACCTGCCAGGGCTGGACTCTGGCACTCTACAATTGAGCCAATTCTCCAGCCCCATCATGTCTTTAAAGTACCATTTGTTAAGGGTAAAGAGGGCAAAATTGATCAAATTTTCATATTTCTTTTATATGAGAAATCATATTTGTTCAGAGTCAGATTGCATTTGCTTCAAGATTGTTAGTGTAACTCACTGTTAAATGATTTGGGCAGTCATCAACCTAAAGCAATTATAATTTTATGAGATACTTTTCCCTTGAAAATTCTCTATGACTTGTCCCTATGTTACAAGAATAATGTTTGACTACTCAGAATTGCTTAAATATTGATCACTACGAGAAAAGGAGATTTATTTTCTCATAAACTTAACTGGAATTGTCAATCTTGTAGAATGTCATGGCTTACTCTATGTATAACAAGGTGATGTATGTATCATCATCTCAGAGCATGTCATTTGATGGAGCTTTCTAAAGCATAGCAAGTGCAAAATATCCAGGAGAATCCATCTTTTGCTTGTCTGTTAGTGGTTACCTTTCTTTATTGGATTTATATAGGCTCCTTGATAGCAAAAAACCTGCCTTATTGAGTCTGTATTTTATCAGGATTGGGCATTCAAAATAATATTAACAACATTCCAAAATGAAGAGTGTAATCCCGAAGACAGACCCTTTAGACATTCTACTCTAATGTAAGTCTTAGTGGTGTTTTATTATAGATTTTATTAATTATTGTGAAGTTATACTCTAACATTTTTCAAACTTTCTGATTCTCTAGGGACTTCTATGTTCCACTTTCTATTCTATGAGCCATTTTTATTTGAAGGTTGACCTGCAATATTAATGTTGCTATTGATTATTTTAGAATTATTTTGGGTAATATGATCTAGTTAAATCAACCTTAAATTGGAAGGCAGTTTTTTACAATATATATTTTAGTGACACTTTGTGCACTGTGTACAATATATAATAATCATATTGAGACCCCTCTCTATCTACGTCTACTTCATAACACCCCACTGGATTTTTTGCATTACTTTATATATGTTAAAGCCTATTGAGTAAAATTTGTGTCCCCAGATATCCCTATATATGAATAAACTCAGTACCTGTTAAGATATTTTTAAGGCCATGCATATTGTTGGTACACGACTACATAATTTATGCCTTTCAAACCCTCTATGTCTTTGCTTTTCTTCTGTTGTTGAAATAAAATACTAACCAAAAGCAAATTGATAGAGGAATGGATTCATCGCAGCTTACAGGTTAAAGTACATCCCCTACGGAATCCAAAACAAGAATTGCAGGGGGGAGAAACCCTGCTTATTGGATTGTTCAGCTAGCTTTGTTATACTGGCCAGACTGACCTAGTTCGATAAGACATTGGCTACAATAGACTTGGCAATCCTCCATTAATTAAGAATAAAAATTTCCCAAAGACATATCTGTAGACCAACCTGACAGAGAAAATTCCAAAATTAATTTGTCACAAACAAGATTTTAAGCCATAAACTTTCCTTTATTGTTTGTCCCCAAGATTTCATGTAAATATCATAATTAAAAATTCAGTATAACTATAAAAGCCACAAAGTCTTTAAACAACTTGCAGTGATTTAAATGTTCATTTTTTTTTTAATCCAAAAAAGACTTATTTTGGGTCATTGTAAATTCTAAAAAAAATAAATACTGCCTGGCATGGTGGTACATGCCTTTAATCCTAGACTTGGAGAAAGAGGCTGGTGGATCTTTGTGAGTTCAAGACCAGCCTGGTCTACAAAGTGAGTTCCAGGACAGTTGGAGCTACAGGGAGACCCTGTCTCAAAAACATCAACAACAACAACAACAAAAATTAAATACTATTTTATTCCAAGACAAAAGAAGTAAGGCACGCTTACAATCAGTTCAAATAATACAGAATTCTACAATGTAAAGAAAAGCTCAACATCTAACATCTAGGACTCCATCATGATCATCTTCATTCCAAAGACCTTGGAATGTCTTTCTTAATATCTCCTATCTACAAGACCCACAGTTTGTCTCATTAACTCAGGGTGTCTCTGGAGGTCATTCAATGTTCTTATCATTTAAAGCCTATTCAATGCCACTGAACTCATGTGTAGTATTGGACTCACAGCCAAACACACATGGCTAGAGAGATCAAAGGTCTTAAGGAAAACCCTAAAGTTGTCACATCTCTAGACAAATGAACTTTCTCAAGGTATGATAACTATGGATCCTTATCTTTACAGAAATTATGCCAGTCACTGCTCATCAAAGAAGCTTCCTTTTTCAAGAAATGGAAGCTGTCACAGAGATCCACAGCTGGTCAAAATGGAGAGAACAAGTTTCCATGGGCTGCCCAGACCCTAGTGATACATCTCCAATACAAGCTCTTCACCTAGGCTAAGGGAATATCAGGTAGGGGGGAAGTAAAAGGATTTTAAGAGCCAGAGGACCAGGATTTGTGATGCTAGACACTATTTTCTACACTTGACAGGGAAGCTGTAGGCACATAGCTTCAAAACAAGTTTATTACCAATGTTGGTAGGAGAAATTTCACAAGGTCCTCTCTCTAGATGAAGGGTTATAGGCAATCAATGGCTATTGAGAGATGGGGAATTGGTATCCTAAATGGATGAGCTCCTTCATAAATTATCTAATTCCAACAAGGTATCAGCTCTAAGGATATACGCCCTAATTGGACTCAGGGCATATATGTGTATATATATGTGTATATATATATATATACACATATATATATATGTGTATATATATACATATACACATATATGTATATATATATATACACATATATATACATATATATATATATGTGTGTGTGTGTCTATATGTATAGATACATGCATATATGAAATAATATTTATAGAAGAGAATGTTGGGAAGGGTATTTTCAGGAGTTAGATAAAGCAGTAGAAATCACATAAATGTAGTACTCATGCATGAATTTCTCAGAGAACAAAATCAGAATAAGTTATCATTATTTTTTGATGGCTGTTACATTCTAACTTCTGCCAATGGTTGCTATTCCATGGAATGAGGACCACTTGGCTCCAGCCTTCACAAAACAGCAGCATTCAGGAGTTCCTTCATACATGGATATCAGTTTGGGAGTCTTTCAGAGATTGCATCAGGACATATGTTCACACTTATGTCTTAATAAATTTACCCTGCAGTAGACACAGGTTAAGAATACATTGAACACAATATGATATATTTTAAAACATATCTTCTATTCTGGCTATAATTTTGCAACCATTAGTTGACTGACTATCCCCATGTATACAAACTCTACATTCAAAAATAACCAGATTTCATGAACCCCTTAGTAATCATGGTCCAGTCATAATGAGGATGGAGTTTGTGGAGATCACATGAGGCAAGTTCAACAAATCAGTTGTAATAGGGATTAGAGTGACAAGGAACAAGGAATGGGCTTTTCTGCTTAACTATTCTTTAATGTTAGATTTTTCTAGATGATACTGGCTTCTATCAGATGCCTTTGATTTGTTTTCTCATATGTCAAGAGCCTCTTTTTCAGCTTCCTACATATCTTGCCTCAAATTATTTCCTCATTATGATCTTCAAATATTGTGATATATGTTGAATTTCTCTTCTTCATTTGAGTTGTGATCTACATTTCTCTATGTAAATTATAAAATCTATCATCATATATGTAGAAAAATATGAAAGTTTTTCTGTAATTGTCCTCAAAAGGGACTAAATTCCAAGATTGGTATTATGTGATAATTGATTATTCTTGTATCCACAGTATTTGCAGCAAGAAGTACTTATAGTTGCCAGTCACTGTAAATTTTGTTGTTATTTTTATGTGTATGAGTGTATTTCCTGCATAGATGCCAGTGCACCCATGTCTTGCAATGCCTGTAGAGGTTAGAAGATGGCTTTTGATCCCCTGGAACTGGAATCATGGATGGTGGTTACCTGCCATGTGGGTACTTGGAATCCAACAGACACCATAGTCCTGTGCAAATGCTTTAATGTAATTGTTTTCTTCATAGTAATCTAAATTTATAGCCATCTCACCATTAGAGACAGGACTGAACTTCTCAGTAATGTACACTAGCATGACAAATATCTGAACAATGGTGAAAAAGGTCCAAGTTTAAGAACAGTGAACAATTCTTGACCAAGATTAATTTGGGAAAAACATAAAACAACTATGTGGTCTGAATATAATGAAAGATCACTGAATAAATATAAATGCCTGAGAAGCACATAAAGTTTAAAATAATTTTGGAATATTTATGAAAATAAATATTGCAGAGAAAGAATAAATGGTACATTAGCTCTGAGTAACAACATACTACCCAAGCCAAACTTTCTCAGACAACCTGCTTCTAAAACAACAGACGAATTCAATTCATAGTGAACTACACAGGGCTCATATATAACACGTGCTTTAATTTTGACTAAATTATTAAATCTTTCACAATAATTTTTGTTTGGCAAACTCTTAGAGTTTTGTGAACTGGTGTCTGTAAATTACAAACAGACCAACATCACACACATGTTGGTCTGTTTGTCACTTGCCTCATTAATTCTTTCATTCATAGATTTGAACACACACAAACACACAAACACAAACACACACACCTCTTCACTATACACAACATAAATATCCAAAAACTAAAAGAAATCCTATAAACAAGCCTTTATAAGTTCAGTCATCAATAATTTTTCTGTTAATAACATATATGCAATGAGAAAATAATTTATTTTCATTTTATAAGCAACTATTTTGAGGGAAAGTTGAGGAATTTGAAAGATTAAAGCATTAACAAGTTACTATTTTCTCTATCTTCCCAATAGCTTCCCTGTAATTTATAAACCTTCATAGGCAGGAACATGAAGAAAACTTGCATCTGACCCTCTAAGCATAATGAATGGTCTGTGAAATAAAACATCAATATTGGAAACAACAACAACAACGACAAAAACAACAGAAAGGACTGCATCAAAGAACTGACTGAAACAGTGAACTTCTGCTCAAAACAGTCAACTTCCTCATGGAGAATATTGAGAAAGACTGAGAAAGAGATGAAAAGCATGTTTGGCAGAATGCATGAGCTCTGGCGGGGTGGGGGAATGGGCGGGAACACGGGTCTAGATTTGTTAAAAAAATAAAAATAAATTTATGTGAAAGAAAAATAAAATAAAATACTTGTAAGCCTAATGTAAGAGCATGTCAAAGATTACCCATTATGATAAAATTGGCTTCATTCCAGAGATGCATGGCTAGTTTTATGTATATAAATCAATAAATGTAATCTATCACAAAAAGAAAAAAATAATAACATCAATAAAAACTATTTGTAATAACTTTTCATATGCACTTATTAATTTTTAATAGATAAAGTGAATGTGTTTATTATGAGCAAGATGATGCTTTAAGCATACACAGAGAATAGAATGGGTAATCTACTTAGCATAATGTCTTTTAGGTCATGTTATTTTGGGGATGGCTCCTTAACAGTAGCTGAATCAGTGTTTCAGGATGCACATTACACACATCCTTACACTCATTATCCCATAACAGGCACTGGCTGACACTATCCTGACTCTTGAAAAATATTACAGTAAGTAATATAGCAGAGATATATTTTTGACAAACTGACTTTTATTTCCTTTGTATACATACCTACTTACAGGATTTTAATTTTAGAATTTCATTATGGGAAATTTAAGGAAATATAAAGCTGTTTCCCTAATAAAAACTCTAAATTCCTACAAACTTATATGATATGAAAGTCTATTTTCTTCACATTCTTGTGAACACATCACTCCATGTTTTCTTATAATAATCATTCTAAACGGAGTGACTTGCTCTCTGAGTGGTTTTACTTTTTTTTTGGCAGTTACTGGTATTGCAAATTTTTCATTTATACATGGAAATATTTGTCTTCTGATGAATTCCTGTTAGCAATTTTACAACTTTTTTCTAGCTATTCAGTTGAGTTTATATGCTTTTGATATGAAGTCTTTATCAGATGTATAACTTGTAGATAATATGTCTCTCATTATGTCATTTGTCCCTTGACTCTGTTGATTGTTCCCATAACTGTGAAAAAGGTTCCTAATGTAATATAATTATAGTGAGTTTTTTTTTTTTTTTTTTTTTTTTCTTTTTAAAAAAAAATTTTTTTTTTGGTCTTTTTGAGACAGGGTCTCCCTGTAGCCCCAGCTGTCCTGGAACTCACTCTGTTAAGATGTATCCTATGAAATACACAAAAATTCATTATAACTGTATGCTGAAAAAATATATTGCAAAAGCCAATGTTATAAGCAATTCTATATGTTTTCTGGCATCTTGTATTTAACTCTAATATATTTTATTTAAATTTTGTATGCAAGGTTAGATAAGAATCTACTTTCATTTTTACATATGTGAGCTTCCATTTTCCTCAATGCTACTTAATGAGTGTATATTTTCCATTTTTTCTTGGATATCAAACCTTCATGAAAACATTCTCTTGCAACCACTTGTTCTTGCATATTACACATTTATTGTTCATGTTGTCACAACTACCATCATGCCTTCAACTTGGTCTTCTTACAGATGTCTGTATCTGCTCATAGGTTACTCTGGAGCTCCTGGATACTTTGGCTCATGAGACAAAGGCACACGCTGGCTGAGATGAATCAGTGTGTCTGCAGATGGTGATATTTTAATCAGAGAAGCTGGCTTGCCTCCATCTTCCTGACATATGCTAGGTGCTGTATAATATTTATTATGTATGGAAATGTCTGTAGATCCCCTTCCCTGCTCTGGGATGGTGGATGGGCAATGTCTTTGGCATGGTGTGGCATCATCAAGCCCTAACAAATGCTAGCTCTATGACTCCTCATTAAACAGATACTGCTCATCAGTAAGTTCTACTCCAGTTGGTTCCTTTCATAAGGATGATCACTAGGATGTGGAATCTTATATCACTTCTGGCTTTTGGCAGAAGCTTCTAATAGTGAGACTATGGGACTGAATGCTATTCCCATTAAGATCTTTAAACTGTCACTCACTGGATCCTGCCAAGGTGCATAAAATCATTACCTGTTCAAACAGAAAACTGAGAACTGTTACAGAATTTCAAATATGTCACAGATCAGCTTTCAAAACATTTTATGAACAAGAAATTCATGAACATGCTGTCCTAATGAAAGCAGAAATAATCCAGAAGTGGAGTGCTATGGCCCCATCTCTCTACAAACCCTGTGCATTTTTTTTTCTAGGAGTGATCAGGGGCTGGAACTAAGTGCCATCTTCTACACCATAGGGACTCCTTATTCAGTGCTCACATGGTGTCTGTGTATCTGAGGGTTCATCTTCCCCATTCCTGGTGGCCCTGGCCTTCCGTAAGTGGCCGCCTTTTGTGTGTAAAAACTGCCCCTTGCCATCATGTGCGGGATTAATTGATTGGAGCAGGCCTCAAAACAGGTCATTTGGCTGAGCAAGGAAGTGGAAACATGAGGCCTTCTCGGAGAAATTGACGTTCACAGTGTCTCTCATCAGATGGGTAGGAAGAAGTACGGAAAGCAGAGGTCACCACCTGACGAGATCATCATGATTATCTGGAGAGACCTTCAAATTTAATCCTAAAATTTGAGATGGGGAAGCAACCTGACCATTGATGCCTAGAGCTCTACAGCATCTAAGATGGAGCCAGCGACACAGATCCAAGGGATGCAAGCCAGCTACTCTGGGTCCCATTAATGGCAAGACAACAGATCAGGTTACAGAGCCTCAGGAGGGAGAACTCTGTTATCCCCTTGATTCAGCGCAGGGAAGCCACCGTGGGCTTCTGATACTCAGAAATGCAAGAAAACTCATTTTTTTTTTTCTTTTGTGTCCCCAAGACGGCAGCACATTTTAAAAGTAACAATAATAACAAAAAAGCTAACAGTAGCCACACAGAGACTTGCTTGGGAGATGGGTCCCAAGAGATTTTCCTGTTTGTGAAATTCTAAAAACAGGCTGAATTTTCTCTAAGTCTTTCATCGTTGTAATGATATTATGATGCTACATTTAGTATTAAAAAGTAACTGACAAAAAGTTTGATAATAACTCTCTGAAAAACACTTAAACTTTCAAAGACCTTGTTAAAATTAAACCACATTAAATTGAAAGATTGCAGCACTTAAATTTTCAAAGAGTTGTAAAATTCTTACATTTCTACTCCAGAGTAGACTAACAGAAGAAGGATATATGTTTTGAACTTCTGATTGAAAAACCAAACCTGTTTATTTGCTCCTAGATTAAATCACAAAAATAAGCTAGCACAAAGGCCCTTGGACATTAGAATGCAGAGTAATAGTTCAAGGAGCTCAAGAAAATGTCTTATAGTGGCTTTACCCTTTTATTTGTAATTGGCCTAGGTCAAAAAAAATATCAAAAATTTAAAAATTACCTTATGAAGTTTTGTGGGACTGCCTGCCCATTTCTAGGAGGGAAGAATATCGTGTGGATTGTGACCACATATGATTAAAGGAACATCAGATGATAGAAACAACCCACAATAGGAGATATTTCCTAAGTCATATTTAATAGAGCAAAACATAGAAATATAATAATATTTATTCTATGAATGAACTTCAGTTTAGTAATGATAGCATTGGATCTTTAAATAAAATCAACAAAAGAGAAATAATATATATACTGTATGTAGCTAGAGAAACTGTAAGCAAGATAGGAAATTGTTAGCCTTACTTGGACAGATTGGGCATTATCATATACTTGAAGATCGAGCATGTTGTTCATCTGGATAGCTAATTTTAGATTTTAATAGATATTAATAATTCAAGTAGTTCTTACTAATTATATTATTATTTCCTTGACACCTTAGTTTATGATTCACTCCCTTGCTAATTTCCCTAAAGAATGACTAGGAAATTGGTTTATTGTCTGTATAGTTTTCATTAAAAATTGAAACTATGGCCATTTGATTTCCTTATAGTTTGGTGGTGAATGCTTCTCTAGTGAATTAGACCTGTGAATCAGATTAAGAGCAGAGGTTTTATCACACTTTAATTTGTATTCTTAGAATTTTTTGA
The DNA here is from genome assembly GCA_009823505.1 of Rhizomys pruinosus. Classification (NCBI taxonomy): domain Eukaryota; kingdom Metazoa; phylum Chordata; class Mammalia; order Rodentia; family Spalacidae; genus Rhizomys; species Rhizomys pruinosus. Next base: position 393,483 of record VZQC01015695.1, on the reverse strand, counting down.
AGTGGCTTCTTAATATTTGAGGTGATACAAACATGGGAATTGAGTCTTTAATTACTTTCTTCAGCACTGATGTGTAATCAAAACCTAAAATCCTCAAATAATTGTCCTTGACATTATTACAAAGTGTTTGTTTTTTTCCTATTTTTCTCCTAATATTTCATACTGTAAAAATATAGTCACTTTCATATTAGACATAATGTTTGAACAGTATTTCAAATCATCTGATACATTTAGAAAAAACCTTTCTTGTCTTTTTCCTATAAGAAATGCTGAATTGTTTTCTCTGAAAATTTCCAATGTGCTCTGTGCAATGCAGTTAAATTGATAACAGGACCTCAAGACTTATTCTTACAGTTTAAACTAATATTTGTACACATGACTGCATTCATCAAGGTGGTAAATCTCAGCTTCCGGTATTAAAACAGTGGTAGCAAGATGGTCTAATCTTTCCAGTTTTTTTTACATTACTGTAGCTTGCCAGTACCCTATGCAGAACACTTATACCCAGGGGGCTAACCTGCAACTCCCGGCTTTCACAGAGCCTACTACCAACTGCATCCATGACAGTGACAAGGTGCCATTTTCCATGCCTGTCTGCATGTTTCATCTCCATGTCCATTTGTGTGAGGATTGATGGCTCTGTGAATGAATGGAAAGATCAAGCAGCTTTATAATGCGGTGTCAGTCAAATCTCAAACTCCACTAACATCTTAAAGTGAGATTTTACCCTTGGACCAGTGGCCCTTATCACATATGAGACAAGAAAAAAAAAAAACACTTTTATTCAGTATGCAATCCTTATAATTCTCAAACTGTAAAAAGAAAAAAAAGATGAAGCCTTAAAATACAGAGAAAGCGTGTGGATTATCTTCGAACAACTGAGACATTTAAGGATGACATAACTCTTGAAACATTAGATCACTTGAAAGGATTCGTTCCATTAATTCTTAGACAGTTAACATTTCATATAGAAAAAAGGGTAATTAGCACCAGAATTGTCTTCAATCCCTTGAGAAGTTTTTGGCCTTAATACTGCCTAAAGCTGTGCTACACAAAGGTTACTGTTATTTATTGCCATAGTTTCCACCCTTAATAGGAGTCTATTCAATAAAAATTACCGAGAAGACTTTTCTGCTGCTTTTTTTTCTTAACATTCCAGAATCAATGACTTGAAATAAGTCCATCTGTTAAAGGCTAAAATGGTTTTTCACAGATATACTTTGCTCAAGATATAAATTGTCTTTTTCATAAAAGAATGAATAGTGGTTAATAATGATTTCACTTTAAGGGGAAAGACTGCTTAAAGAGTAAGGATGCCATAATTATAGAGAATTCAAATAGCTTGCAGTGAAAACAATATTTTATTGAATAATTAAAATGGGATTGAGATTCTTAATATATCACATTCTTTGTAACTAAAAGTGAGAGTTTATTTAATAATAGTGAACCCATTTTTCATAGATATGTTTGAAGACTATACACAAACTCACAAGAAATGGTTTAAAATAAATACATTTAATAATATATTTAATAATTAAATAATTAAAATAATACAGCTAGCCTGGAACTCATGATGTAGACTAAGCTGGCCTTGAATTCATAGAGATCCACCTGCCTCTGCCTTTTGAGTGCTGGAATTAAAGGTGTGCACCCACACCTGGCACTCATATAATATTTAGTAATATGTTTGATTTGTTTTGGATTTTTTAGACAGGGACTCTTTATTCTCACCTGCCCTAGAACTCTCCATTTAGAGAAGGTTATCCTCAGTCTCACAGAAATTCAACTGCCTCTGCCTTCTGAGTTCTGGGATTAAATGTGTGTGCCAGTGTGAGATGTTTAAAATTACATTTTATTTTATTTTTATTTTTTTGGTCTTTTCGAGACAGGGTCTCCCTGTAGCCCCATCTGGCCTAGAACTTGCTCTGTAGACCAGGGTGGCCTTGAACTCAAAAAGATTAGCCTGCCTCTGCCTCCTGAGTGCTAGGATTAAAGGCGTGCACCACCACGCCCGGCTAAAATTACATTTTAATTTGCTATTAAATTTCTACATCAATTGAATTGTTTTAATCATTAAATCTACAAATTATGCAAATGTACCCTGTGCTGCATTTTACTATGCTGTAAGAATAATAGATTTTAATGGGTTTCTAATTATGAATATAAGCAAAAATAAAAATTAGTAAACAGGTAAGAAAGATGTAGTGGTACATGAGAAACCAGAATATTTTTCAACTTTGTACACAAAATTTCTTCCTTGAAAAAAATCACAGGCGTGGCTTTTCATTGTAATATTGTAAAGGAGAATGTTGGATTTGGATTGGAGTGATGGTTCAGTAGGTGACAACACTTGCGTAACAAGCATAAAGACCTGAGATCACCTCTCTAAAACCCAAGTAAAATAAAAGCTGAATATAGTGTTGCATAGACATGTAATCCCAGTGCTGGAGTCTGGTGCAGAGAGAACAGAATCCCTAGGGTTTGTGAGCTGCCAGCATAAGAGAACCTGACACCAAGTGACGGGGTCGGGGAAGTAAGGAGCAGAGCAGAAAGCCTGCCTTCCTCTGCCTCCTCAAGCACACTCCCACATACACATAAGAGCACATTCTAGTCTGCACACACGCATATATTTAGTCTGCACACATCGATAAAAAACACACACTAAATAATAAATTAATTTCAATTTAACAAAAAGGAATTCAGTGAAAAGCAATATATAATGTATCGCAGATATTAGTTTGTTCTTTTGTTAACTCAGCAATATTAAATAATTGTCAGTTTAGACTGTTGTTTTTTTAATTATTATTTTTTTATTTGTATGAATGTACTGTCTGCATGCATACCTGTCGTGCAATGCCGCGGAGGTCAGAAGAGTGTGTCGAAGTCCCCTGGAACTGGAGTTCTGGAATTAGAGTACAGACGGTTCTCAGTCGCCAGGTGGGTGCTGTGGATCAAACCCGGGTCCTCTGCAAGAGCGGTCGGCGCTCTTAACCGCGAGGCCATCTCTTCAGCCCCCTAGACTGTTGCAATGGTCTGTTTCTTTTCTTATTTCTTCCTCTTTTTTGATTGGTTGGTTTAGTTTTAGATAACTTCATTAGTAAAAATTATAATTGTTCTTCTTATGAAAGTCAGTTTGAAATCTTTAGTTTTCTTCAATAAGTGACTTTGAAGCTATTGGAAGTTCAAAGAGTCAAATTTGTTATACTTGGTGTATAAAAGATTTGGGGGGCTTCACCTTTAAATCAGTTCTCATACTATATAAGATTCTTATTAAGAACATCTATTCCATATGTAATAAAACAAGCAATATCCCATAATTAACATTTAATAGGTATAATTATAAAATATAAAGCAAATTTTCCTACTATTAATGATAAGAATGCAGAAGTTCCTAAAACAATATTCATTTCTAACTTCTAAAAGAATCACTATTTATCCCTAAGTTATGTGCCGATGTGATATTACTTCTCTAACTCAAAACAAAGCCATCTGCTGCATTGCTCCTTGTTTATAAGGCCTTTTCCCTGAAATAAAGTAATCTCAAAATAGAAAAGATCTTCCCCCCAGACAGATTGTAATTTTTCCCCAATCCCCAGTAGCAGAGAAAAACGGTAACATCTGCATCTAAATGACTTATTTATTCAACCCATTTAGATAAAAGTGTACTAAACCTAAAATTCCATTTTGGAACACTTCTTTGAACCTAGAGGACATCCCATTTCATTTACTTTCTCCACCAACTTGTCTTCAGTAGCTGTCAAATGAATAATCTATTCAGCACTGGATTGCCATATCATTCAAATGTAGCATCTTGGAAAGCCGAGGAAGAAAACAGACTGTAAAGTAAGCTTTTCCAAATAGGAGAAATACCATTACTATTTGAGACTATCTGCTAACCTCAGAATATCTTATCTAAACTGGTTTCCTCTGGCTGCAATGAGTACATTACACCATCTGTTCATTAAAGACTGCTGTTCATTAACACTTACTAACTGCTCTGAAATAATTTCTGAACACATTCACCATATTTTGAAGCACATTCATTGTTATTAATTCAGTTAGGCACACACTATTGTAAATGCAGTACATTTCATTTATTAAAATAGCATTGCTAAGTACCAATTTTACTACTTAAAACAAATATTAAAAAGCAATTAAATGCATACAATCCTGCTCTGTTAAAGTCTTGTAAAAACATAACATTTATGAATTTATGGGGCTGTAGGTGTTTGGGCACAACAGCCTGCAGATAGGTTTTGCATGAAGGATGCTTGTACTCATGGATTATCACTTATAGCTAAAAATGAAAAAAAAAACTGAGAGAAAGATGCAGGACAGTTATGGCAGAATGCATGACCTGGGATGGGGTGGGGTGGGGGGGGAGGGAAAGGGAAATAAGCCTGACCTGAATTGGAAAAAATGTATGAAATGCACAAAGCATCAATAAAAACTAATTAAAAAAAAATAGAAGCTTCACATTAATGAGAGTTATTGGCTGCTGTAAAAGAGAGACTCCATTTTTTGCTTTTGTTTCTCCTTTTGGGGATGTTGGACCTAGTGAATTGCTAATTCTTGAGTGAATAGTCCCACACTCACACACACAGAGACATCACTAAGTAGGCTCAATGGGTTTAACAAAAGTCATTAAAATGGGGGGATTTGTGGTCATCATGAAGGAGTGAAAGTGGGGTAAATATGATCAAGATTCATTATATGCATTTATGAATTCTCAAAGAATAAATAAACATAAATCTTATAAGGACAGCACTCTGGAGAGATGGAATGATGAATAGTAATGAAAGTGTTTGCTCTAATTTAAGGGTGAAGGATAAGTTGCAACTCTATTCAAAGAAAAAATGACGTTGTTCCTATCAAGAGAATAGGAGAAAGTAGAGACTGGGAACAAATATATACATTTAATCCCAGAATTTGGGAGGCAATGTCATGTAGATCACTGCGAGATGGAGTTAGTCTGCATAGAAAATTCCAGGACAGTTAGGACCACAGGGAAAGACTGTTTCAGGGAAAGATAAAGGGGGGAGAGAGAGAGAGAGAGAGAGAGAGAGAGAGAGAGAGAGAGAGAGGAGAGCATGAATTAGAACAGTAGATAAAAACCTTTCAGATGACATGAAGTCAAAATAATTTTACTACTTAGGTTCTATGAATGCAGATGGTATGGAAATAGGTACAGATAGAATAAACAGAAAATATGTCTTACTGGTACATGTAGGCAAAGAATAATTTTGGACCAATGCTTTTTCAAATGCATTTACAAATTTTAGATATCTTTTATTTCAAATCTAGTGAAAGTTACTGTCAGAATCACTCTTTGGCCTTTGTATATCAATAATTTTTTTCTTTTAATATTTTGTCAAGTATGACCAGATCTTTTCTACTTTTCTATTTTTTTTAATTTTAATATTTTTTTGGCTTTTTCAAGACAGGGTCTCTCTGTAGCCCCAGCTGTCCTGGAACTCACTCTGTAGACCAGGCTGGCCTTGAACTCGCAAAGATCTGCCTGCCTCTGCCTCCCGAGTGCTAGGATTAAAGGCGTGCGCCACCACGCCTGGCCTTTTTCTACTTTTCTTGTGTTTTCATTTTTTTGAGAATGTGCAGTTTTTTGTTAAGTATGAAAAAAAGTGTATTGATTCAAGAACTCCTTACAATGAACTTTGATTATACCCTGATCTCCCCCATCACTACCATCACCATAAAATGCCCACCTCCCACCTCCCACCCCTTAAATTTGTGTCTTCTATTTGTAATCAAAAATCCCATCCATCTTATGTAACACCTCTGAGCTGGTTGCTAGAGAAATCATATCACATTAAAGTGTCAGTGATATAGAGCTATTACACTCACATGTGCCAAAGTAAGGCCCATTCTCTTTCCTTTTTACATGGTTTTTGGTCAAAATGAGTTTTTCCCTCCAATTTTCTGTTTCTCTTACACACACTGTGGGAATGTCAAGTAGGAATTTTACTTTTTCTCAATGGTCAGACACTCTAGGATTTCCTCCTCAAATGCAGTTTTTCATAGCCCTTGCATGAAAGTTATACTGCCTGTTTGTGAACCTCCCTTGGAACAAGGCATTATCTATCAGGCTAATTTCCTTTTGGGGTTTTAATGAGGGTAAAAGAAGAAGGTAGATCTTCGAGCAGGTGACAATGAACTCACAGGCCGAAAACTGAATATTTTCTATGTGACAGTTGAGGGATTTGACAACTTCACATAATGGCTTTGTCCCAGTGTCTTCTGAAATATTTTCCATAACAGTCATTCTGATAAGTGATAACAGTCATCCTGATAAGTGCAAGACATGACTCTGGTTTTGATTAACATTTTCAGTTAATCAACATTCAGGAAATGTTTGTTGAGGATTTTCCCATAAACTTTAAGTATCATTAGAATGATCTTAATCTACCCCATATATACAAACACATCACACACACACAACGTGTTGTTGGTGTGTGTGTAGTAAGTTAAATAATATATAAATATATTATATAGATATGAGAGTAAAGAGAGAATGAGAGAGTAGAGATGAGAAAGAAGATCAGAAACCTGAAATTACCATCTTGGCCTATACTGCTGCTCAGTCTCAGACCATCCTGCTTCTAGAACCCTCAGTCTGAAGTATGATTGGAAATGTTGGTGATGATTTGGCCCATAAACCTAAGCATCTTCATTAGAAGATCTTAATCTACCCCAGATGAATATATATATAATTATATATATATATATAATATATATAATAGAGAAGAGAAAACGATGACTAGAAAGAGAAGATGGAGAAAATTCATCTGAAAACCCTGAAGCCCACCGTCTCACCATTTTTGGCTACACTTGCTGTCCAGTCTCCTAGGACCATCCAGTCTCTGAGCCCTAGTCCTGAACCTAGTTAATATATACTTTCACATAAGAACATCAGGTGTTTTACCCACTGAGCCATCTTCCCAGCCCTTCCCAGTTTCTTGATCAGGTGGTTGACAGAATTCAGTTTATTATTATGACTGAGGATCTTCTGTTTTCCTGGCAGTCAAATGATAGATGGGTCTAGCATGACATCAGTGGAGAGATGATAGAATTATATTCTTACTATGAAAGTACAGAGCAGACAAAGACTATGTGCTTATCAATCACATTTTTTGTCACAGGTTTTTCTTAAGTCAATAGGACAGTCAATATTAAGTGTTTAGCATTTTGCTTCATGTATTTATAACTATAATATTATATAAGTTGGGATTCTACAGAAGGATAGAGAAAGGAAAATATAAACACTCACAAACACACATGTTATATTTAAATAAGGTGAAGAAAAAAATGAGGAGGAGAAAGAGAAGTGATAGGTGAGAAGAGAGGAGACATAGGGAAGGAAATGGAGGAGAGGGAGGAGAGAATGAGGGAAAAGAGAGACAGGAAATGATGAGGGAAGGAAAGGAGAAGGGAAGGAAAAGAACAGAAAGAAAGGGGAGAGAAGACAGGATAAAAGAGAGAAGAAAAGGGAAAAGATTTATTCAAGGTAGGCTGGTAATACAGGAAAATATGTAATGATAACAACAGTCAATAAAGTGTTTAGAAGTAGAATTTTCACCATAGCAATATGTAAGCAACTCTTTGCTCATTTGCTTACAAATCATAAACTAGCCAAGCTAAAATATACAATTAATATCCATTGGGCTATATATTTTTTGCATATTTTGTATTGAATTTTTGTGTACTTCGTACAAATCATCTTAATCATCCTTATACTCCTTGTCCATTGGTACTCTCCCAGAGCCTTCCCACATGGATTTAAAGCATTCTGTGATATATGTTAAAGCCTATAGAGTCAAGTTAGTATCCCCAGGTGTTCCTCAGTGTAAGGTCATAGACTGGAGTCTAGTCAGCCTATCTAGAGTAGATCTTACAGAGCATCAGCTCTTCCTCATCCAGAAGAAATTGGTTATTTGGCTAAGATTGGCACCTGCTGCCAATTTCCACATTTCTCTGTGGGCTGTTGTTGTTGTCGTTGTTGTTGTTGTTGTTGTTGTTGTTGTTTTGTCTGATTGAGTTTGCATGGGTCTTGCATGTACATTCAGCATTTTTGTAAGTTCACACATGAGCAAGATATTGGGAGCTTGTAAAACTATTTCCATATGGTCACACTTATTCTCTGTGTATAAGCAGTTGTGGAAATCTGTAGTAGTCTCTGTTGAAAGAAGTGTATAACAAGAAATGGTGCCAGATAGGAGAAACTTCCCTTTGAGTTGGTGGCTAGGGTAGTCCAAAAAACTCCCAAAATTACATAAGCTATTGCCAAATCCCTTGATATCCTCTCAGAACTTAAGGATATACTTTGCACAGAGCTTGGAGCAAGGGAGCTGGGATTCAGCTGGAAACCACTTCCCTGAAGGCTAGCCCTCATATTATTTGAAAACAGTATGCAATCTGCTAAGGAAGAACATCAATTTATGGTTCAATCCCAGCTTCAAGGCACAATAACCACAACGATGAACAGCATAGCAAACTATATTGGGGTAATAATGGCACTTTTACTTGGGGGGAATCAACAGCTGCCTAACTGTACTTAAAGCCCACTCAATTGGAGGAAATTCATGTGTGAGCTATATGTTCTAAACTATAGAAAATCTCTGGAGTTGAAAACAAAAGTCATTTACTCTGTGCCCCTTAATTTCCCCAATGATAGCACCTTGCAACTTGTATTACAGGATCCCCATTGGGACACTCACATGACATAAAGATGTATAGTGTTTCCATTATGCAACTTATACTTTGATTTTTCTTTAGTTTTTAATTTGCATATATACATATACATGGCATTATGATTATATTCATTCCCCCTTTGCTCTCTTGAATCCCCCTCCCTTTCTCTCTAAACTCCATGTTCTCCTCTAGTCTCTCAGTAGCTAGACCATTAGAGAAAATAACACCCCTCATCTAATTTATACTTATATTGTTATACTTTAATAGAGGCGATTTTTCTGGTTAACTCTCAAATTCTCCTTTAAATTTGGTGGCAATGTCTTTCACAATATAATGCTCCTATTACTTCAAAAACAGTGATTTAAGTAAAATCTCACAAAGTAATCATTAGAATTGATTTTTTTCACCAACAACCCAACTATCCAGGGTATAGTATATATGAGTACATCTGTTTCTTTCTAATACTGAGTAAAATTGTTTGCGTGAACATTGGTCTTTTTGTTGGAGTTTAGTTGTTAGTCCATCTGCAGTTTACATGCTTCAGCTTCTTTTAGGACAACTCAAGCCTTTTCCTTTCCTAGAGTTTCTAATACATCTGTTACTTTCATCAGAACCAACACTAAGGGTTTTTTTGCAAATATTTTGTTCTTCTATATAAATAACAACCATGAAAAACTCCAAAATATCCCATTTTGATTTACATTTTTTTGTTTTTGAGACAGGGTCTTATTTACATTTTAAGTCTATGTATATGATCATATACTATGGAAATATTTGAAAAAATGCATTAAGTTCCACTTTCTTGAATTGCAATTGGCTGGAGTTTCAATGCAATAATAAAAAATTCCATCAAAGCTAATTATCTAATTTGATCACATGTAAAAAGTTCTTTACTTTCTAATACATTTTATTCACTCTGAAATTTTCATGTGTCTATACATTGTCTCTTGATCACAGTCATCACCATTTCCTTACTGTTATTCCCAGAGTATCCTGTGTCACATTTCCTCACAAATTCATGCTTCCTTTTATATTTATTTTTGTATTTATTTACTTACTTGTTTACTTAACCCACTTAGTCTAATTAGTGTTGCTCGTATTAAAGGGGTGTGTTATTATTCACTGGAGCATTGGAACTGTCAGTGGCCACACTCAAAGAAATTTGGCTCATGCTCTCCCAATGGATGGCTACCCTCATCTGAGAGTAGATCTTATTCTAGAGGGAAGGTCTTGAGATCCCTTCCCTGCTCTGTGCTGGAATTCTTTACTACCTTGATCTTCCACAAGTCTGGAGTATATGACCACATCATCTGTGAGTACATCGGCAACAGTTGTCATTCCCAAAGGACAACAGTTCATAACACTCTTCCCCTCCTCTACTATCTAGGTCTTACATTATTTCTGCCACCTCTCCCATAATATTTACTGAGATTGATGTGGGGATTTGAAATCAGTGTCCCGTCTATCACTGAATCATCATAAACATTCTCTGAATTTTGAACAAGAAGACTGCATTAACCACTCCCCACTGAAATAAGATAATCTTATAATCCAGATGCTGAGAGCATCGTGATCACACAAGTATACACATAAATATTTAGATAGAATGGGGTTTGGCAACTTGATCATTTGCATAAACGATATTAATAGGTAGTTTTCTAAGGTCCTACCTTGGCCATGGGTTTGGACCATATTTATAGTACCAGGAGGAAATTTCCTCCTGTGAAGAGAGCTCAAATACAGGCAAGGGACTCTGTTAATTACCTTCATAAATGACCTTGCCAGTACTGCATTACTGAGCATCTCTGAGCACCCTGAACAGCACATGACAGCACAATGAAAGCTGGCGAGAAGGGAGAGATTCCTGGTCAGTTCAATATTGCATTTTTGGTGTCCTGCAACCAAAGTCTTTGGTGTCCAGTCTTTTCTGTTGTTTTGAGACAAGGTCTCCCTTCAATCCCAGCTTGCCTGAGACTCTCTAAATAGACAAGACTTTCCTCACTATTAGAAAGATCTGGCTGCCTCTGAGTGCTGGCATTGAAGGTATCTGTCACCACACCTGACTTAGGAATATGGCCTTACCATATAGCTATGGCATGCAACCAGAAGCAACAGCAATAACTTGATTGTTTTGGGTGCCCCTATGGATTCTCTGATCAATAGCTCATAAGAAGGTAAATCAATGCAATCACATTGAGATTTTCACTTATTAACTATACTTACATTTGCTTTGCCTGCAACATTAAGATTCCTAGTGTTCATTTTATTTCCAAAATCTACAATTTGTATGTCCTACTGCCTCACTTGATTTATATTTATTATAAACCTGCATAATTCTTACAAATGATATCCAAGCCAAAGATTCAATGTCATATTCTCTTAAAAGTCCCTACAACAAAGAGATGATTCCACTACTTACTTTGATTTCCAGTTTTAATTTATGTGTATGCATGTATTGCCTGGGTGTACATAAGTGTACCTGTGTAGTAAACTGTACACAGAGGTCAGAAGAGGGCATCATATCCCCTGGAACTGGATGTGGGGTGTTCCATTTATTCCCAGGATGATCCATATGGAAAACATGTGCAGGAAAACACACCACACGGACACATGTTATCGTCCGAATACAGAGAAAGTGTTTTATTCCAAAATGTCTGGTTATATTGACAGCATGACTCAACTCCCAGGGCAAAATCCTAAACCTTTTCATCACTAAATCCCACCCCATGAGTGTGGCCAGGGAGTTCCCATTGATTTAGAATGCTATCCATCTTAACTAAATTTTCCCACAACTGGAGTTAAGGATTTTTTATTTTATTTTATTTATTTCAGTATGTGTATGAATGTACCGTCTGCATGCAAGTCTGTGCACCCGGTCATGCAATGCCGCGGAGGTCAGAAGAGGGGGTAGGATTCCCCTGGAACTGGAGTTCTCCTGGAATTGGAGTTTCAGACGGTTCTTGGCCACCTGGGTGCTGGGGATCGAACCCAGGTCCTCTGCAAGAGCGGTCAGCGCTCTTAACCACTAGGCCATCTCTCCAGCCCCGAGTTAAGGATGTTTTTAGCAGCCATATGGGTGCTAAGAAATGAACCCAGGTCCTCTGCAAGAACAGCCAGTACTCTTAACTGTGGAGTCATCTCTCCAACCCCTGTCTTACTTTTTAGTTTATCCTCAGGTAAGTTTTGTTCTCCAGTTTTGGTGGCATTGTTTTGGGAAGTTTTAGAAGATGTGGCCGGCCATGCTAGAAGAAGTATGCCACTGAGGCAAAGAGTTCTTATGCTTTCCAAAGCTCTCCAGATGCTCCCAGCTTCCTGTATCTGTTTGAAGATGTGAACCTTGCTTCCTATGACAGCCATCTCCTGCCACCACGCCTCCCTGCCATGGCCAACTCTAATTCCCTAGGAGCCATAAGATCAAATAAACTCCTACTTTTATTTTTATTTTTAATTATTTCTTTCAAAGCCAATTTTTATGGAAGGATTGTGCATTTCATACAAAATTTCAAATCAAATCTAGACCCATGCCCTCCTCCATGTCCTCCCACCCCACCAGAGCTCATGCATTCTTCCAAACATATTTTTCATCTTTTTCAAAAGTTTACTCTTTCAAGGATAAGTTCACCATTTCAGTCAGTTCTTTGACCTAATCTTGTAGTTGTTGTTGTTATTCCTTCCAATGTGCATTACTCCAAAATATGCATATATGCATGCCACATATATCATAGGTTTTAGCATCTTCAGCTTATGGTTTTTTATCTTTATTAGACTGAAAGATGTCATGTTTGAAAGCTCCTCCTTGGCAAGCCCAAACCAACATCAGTTCTGCCCTTGTGCTCCACACTAGGATTTTTCCTTCCCAGGGTCACCGAATGAGGTCCAGTAAACATTGCAACCTGTCTTGATCTTCCTGTACTGGTCTCCATGATACAGCCTGTGTAGTCCACCAATGGCTAGCTTTGTTTCCTCTGAAGAGGCTGACACCCCAGTAGTAACTCATTCCACAAGTATATCTAAGCAGTCCCCATCTGGCACTGAAGATTTGGAGGATTCTTGGAGAGACATGAGTCTTCAGTCCATATTAGAAGGTTGAAAAACTGTGGTTTGACACAATGTCATGACATACTAGTTTTTTTCCTCATTCTTTTCATCTTATATTACTCTAAAATATGCATACATAGCCTCCACCCATATACCAAAATTTTCTAGTCTGAAAAATAAATGGTAACTTAGTTCTAGAAACTGTTCAATGTTTTTGTGTTTGTTGAGGTTTTTTTTTTTTTTCTGTGTGTCAGTATGTGCTTGATTTTGGAGAATGTTCCTGTTCTGTGGGGTGCTGAGTAGAAAGTGTATTCTCTCGTATTTGGGTGGAATATTCAGTAGATGATTTAAGATCCATTTAGTGTATCATATCATTCAGTTCAGATGTCTCTCTGTTTATACTTTATCCAGTTGTCCTGTCCACAGGGCTCAGTGGGCTGTTGAAATCCCCTACTATGTGTGTGCTGGGGTTATTCTGTTCCTTGAGGTCTTGGAGAATTTTCTTTATAAAGTTTGATGCTCCAGAGTTTGGCGCATATATATTCATGATTGTGAATTCTTCATAGTTAATTGTTCCTTTGATAGAGTTGTAATGGCCCTCTTTGTCTCTTCTTGTCAACGTCTAGTGCGTTGGGGTCCCTGGGTAGAGGTCGCACACAAAGCAGGACACAGGGGATGCAGAGTATATGAAGCAACTGCATGTTTATTTCTAATTGTCTCATTCTTTTATACTGTTAAGCAAACAACAGATGCTTTCACTCCAGAACATCAGGAGACTTTCTCAAAGTATTACAAAACTTGTTTATCCATAACAAAACTTTGATTATCTCTTGGAATGCTTATGAAGTTTCTTAAATAATATTAGAAGTCTTAAACAACATTGTTTTTCATGCCTGTGCAGAGGCCACGTCCTTAAACAAGGATAAATTCTGGCAGAGCACTGAGTTTCTGCAAGAGGAAGTATGATCCCTCTTTATGCTTGGTGTGACAAATATCATCCACCCAGAGTCGCCTCATTTGACCTTAAAGGAGCAAGCTCTCTTTACAAGGCTTTAAACATGTTGCATATCCTCATAGTGCTGTGTATCCTCACATCTTCTGATTTCTTTTTTCTTGAAATCTATTTTTTCTGATATTAAAACAGCTGTCAGAAGCCTATTTATGTAGAATAAAAGGATAAACACCTGTTAGTGAACCCATAAGGTTCAATATCAGGTCTTCAGAAAAAGAACAACCTGAAATTAGAATACCTGTAAACAAACATCATCTTAAAACAGTTTAATTTGGAGACCAAATTCAGTCTAACAGATAAAAAATAAAATCTTTTGATAACCAGTGTAGGAACTTAGGAACCTGAGTTCAATTTAGGCCTTTGAAAAGGTTTAAGATGCATGCCAAAAGTAAATTTAATGGATTTTTGTGTACAATATTAAATGAAAGAACCTAGTTAAATGGATGGAACTAGAAGATATTATGTTAAATGAAGTCACACAGTCCCAGAAAAATAAAGAGGAATGGTATCCCTCATCTGTGGATGCTAGCACCAAGTACCTAGTTGTAGGGCAAACTGAGCAACATTAATGTTATATTCCTTGTGATCTGAAAGCAACTGTGCTCTTATACTGGGAATCCATAGACAGGTTCTAGAATTAACCTATCATTTATTTTCAGACTTTGGATTTTTGGTATATGATGGTGGGTATGTATGCATATTTTAGAGTAATATAAAATTAAAATGGAAAAATGGGAATCAAGAAATATGATATGGAAATAACATACAGTTTGTTTTCAGAAGACATAATTTTAGTGTAGGTGCGATGCATCAGGCTGGTATAACTTAGCCTTTCTGGGTGCTTAATGACCATACTTAACACCCAAATCAATCTGGCCTAGGGACCTAAGGGATAACTTTGTTCCTTGCCCTCAAAGGTCAACTAAGTTTCAGGGGACTATGCATGGGAGCATCTCTTGAAATGTCCTGCAAATGTGAGTCACCAGTCCTCCTGTGTAGGGAAGTCTTGGAGACCCACTAATGGGACTTCAGCCAGTGTCCAGTCTATGAAGAAGAAAATCTGCTCATGCTTCAAAAAGGGAAGCCTGGTCTAGCAAGTCCTGTCTTTGTCCTCGAGTGGATGGAACTGGTAAATGGAAAGCCAAAAGGAGCCAGCCCCCCTCCCAAAACAAAAACAAAACAAAAAACCCAAGTCACCCCTGAGGACCAGATCCTCAACTGACCTTGAGAAAACAAAATCCTTGGCTTCTCTGGGCTATCTGTGTGGCCTTAAACACCCAAAAGGAAAATATAACCAGAAATAATCAGTAAGGTCTAAGAAATTCTACTTCAGCGATAGAACTTGAGATTTTAGTAAAAAGACAAAAAGAAAAAAAAAGGAGAGACAGAAAGACCACTGTTGTTTTGCCTGTCTTCAATTCTTACTGGCAAGTACATCTACTCTGTGGTTGCCACTGCTTTTGCCATTCTTGGAAAACATGAGGCATAGCTGTTTAACCCTCCAATATAGACTGAAGATTCATGTCTCTCCAAGAATCCTCCAAATCTTCAGTGCCAGATGGGGACTGCTGAGATATCCAGCTTGTGTACTGAGCAGCTACTGGGATTTCAGCCTCTTCAGAGCATAGACTGTCATTGTTGGACTACCCAGGCTGTATCATGGAGACCAGTACATGAAGATCAAGGCAGGACTCAGTGGTTACTGGACCTCATTTGAGTAACCATGGAAAGAAAAGACTCCAGTGTAGACCACAAGGGCAACACTGATGGTTATTTGGGCTTGCCAAGCAGGAACCTTCAAACACTTTCTTAAGGAAAACATGGCATCTTTTAGCCAAAAAAAGAAAAGAAAAGAAAAGAAAATCCTCCAATTCAGGTGATACAAGTTGGAGAGAACAACAATGAAAGAACTGGAAAAAAAAATCCCCAAAATGGCGAAGTTCTCCCCCAAACAATAAGCTTCTGCTAAAAAAAAAAACCTTCTGGAAGGACTCAGAAAAAAGACATGTATGGCAAAACTCAAATCGAGTGAGGGGCATCAAAAGGGAAATGACTCTCAATTGGATTGAGAAATGATGTATGATGTGTGGGAAAAGTTAAATAACAATAAAAAAGAAAAAATCTAAAATAAATAAAATAAAAGAACCTTGAAGTGGCCACTTGTAACAGAAACCATGCAGAAGAATGTGAACACCTGACTGACACATGGCTTAATTTTATCCTTTAAATATGGACCAGGGGACATCCTTTTTTTCTAAAATCTCATACCTAAGTGTCAGTGCCCTGAATAACTTGATGTCAAGGTCCAGAAAGTTCTTAGTTTCCTGACCTCCTGCATACCTTAGTCTGAAGTTGCTCTTGACTATGTAGGGCCCTGGAACCATTAATTTTCATTGTCACATTCACACACAATCATTTATAGTTTAAGACACTTTTTAGTTAACACCGTTAAATTACTGTTGTACTCAAAGGGGGTTGATTTCGTTAAATGCCTGTTCTAGCTAAACAATCCTCTTAAGTGGACATAGTATGATGGGTCCTGTATGTCTGGAATAATGAAGCAGTGACAGGTGTAGCTGCTTAGAGCTCCTAGTATGGGCATTCTGTGCACACACCTGCACAGTGCAGAGGGGAGGGGATGGTAGATCCACAGGATCAGTGCTCTGGTGCACACAGCATGGGTTCACCTGTCTCCAACATTTGCTGGGTTTACCTTATAATTTAGTAAAAATAAATTTGTTTTAGTGGAAAAAAATAAATAGTCCTTTCCTTAAAGGGAAGCAGCTGAGTAAAAATCTTGCTGCCTGAGGTCAGTTCCAGAAGCCAGTCAGGAATAGGGTGTGGTGGACATACCTTTTTAATCTCAGATACAGAGGCTTGTATCTAGAGCAGAAACAAAAAGTGGATTTCTGAATAAAATGGGATTTTATGGAGAAAAATTATTTTATTTTGAAACAGATAAAAAAGATAAAAACAAAACTCAGCTAATCTGACTTAAAAATTCATTTAATTTAGATCAATTATTTTTTATAATAATCCAATATAAAAACCCCTAAACCAAAATTGTGAAAGGATCAGAATATGCCATTAAATAAATTGTAAAAAGATCAGTTGTTATAAGCTATCAGGATCCAAAACAAATCTAACAGTTCTGGGTAAGTTACCTATGTCATGTGGTCTATCAAGATGGTTATTTTTTGAGGGGAGATCTGGTGAGCATCAGCCACACCCAACCCAAAGTGTCTCCACCCTCATCCAAGTTCACAGCACCATTAAGTTAGATCTATAATGATGCAAACCCCAGATAAAAGACAGGCACATGAGGCTTAGTCACTCTGGGAACATTTACTTCAGGAATTACCAGGGGATGGCAGCTGTGGACACCTGGTGGGGCAGCCAGCCAGTAAGATGGCCATTGAGGTACACCCCTTTATATCCTCTGGGTGGGAACTCAGGTAATGGGGAAGAGGTCATAAGCTTGACAGCCTCTGGAGGAAGTAACTAATTAACCAGCTGTCTGAAAAACTCTATGTCCTTGTACTCTTCTACCTCCTCAAGCTCTTACAATCTTTTTTCCTCCTCTTCTGCAATGATCCCTGAGCCTTTGGAGGCAGAGTAGTCTAACAATTGTCCTATTTAGGCATAAATACTTTGCAACCTTTTGTTCTCTACACATTGGCTAATTATGGGTCTCTATGTTAAGCACCATCTACTGCATAAGAGACGCGATCATCCTAAGTGTAGAGGTTTCTTTGAAATGTGTCATGTAGGATTAAATATCTCACAGACACTTATTCTCTGTCTTTGACCAGTTCTGGAATTTTGTAACAAAATATATGGATAGGCTCATCAATTTGCATGTCATCCTTGTACAACACCCATGCTAGTCTTCTCTGTATTATTCCAATTTTTTTATATGTATGGCCAGAGAAAACCACTATTTTTTATAAAATTTTGATTAACATTATTTATATTATGTGTATGATTGTTATGCCTACATGTGTAAAAGAGCACCAATGTCGTGTGGTGCCTGCAGAAGACAGAGGAATGTGCTGAATGCCCTGGAATCCAACCTAGTTATGAAATACCGTTAGCCACCATGTGGGTCCTGAAATTTAAACTCTGGTCCTCTGTAAGAACAGGCCAGTGTTCTTAGCTACTGAACCATCTCTCCAGCCCCATGATTAAGATTATTATTTTCACAGATTAAAGAGTTTTCATGTGATATTTGTGCACTAATCAAACCTTGCTTCAAATTACTGTCTGTATCCCATCATGCTAATTTACCAAAGTCATTGTATATTCATAGAATTTACCTAAATGAAAGGTGTTGAGACATATTATAAAGGAGATGGCCCCTGTATTCTTCACTTTTTTGTTGCTATGATAGAAACACCATGGCCAAGGGATCTTATAAAACGAAGACCTTCCTTGAGCTTACAGTTACAGGGGAATTAGAGTCCACTGTGGAGTATAGGAATAGTGGTGAAGGGCAATGAGTTAAAAACATATTTTGCTGAACATACCAAAGCCTACATCCTAGACAAAATGGGGAACTTCCACCTATACCATAAAGTTAAAAATAAAAGCTGCAGGAAGACTGTGTAAGGAACAGGATAAACATGTTTTTTAAATAACTGTTGCAGGTGCAAAGGCCAGAAAAGCATGTTTTTCACATAACCCCAAAATCCCAGGAACTATATGTTTTCAACATAACCCAACAATCCCAGGAACTATATGTTTTCCACAACCTAACAATACCAAGAAATATACATGAATCCTGTCCTCCTTCACCCCCGCCCTCAGGGCTCTTACAAGCCCGCCAAACCCATAGCCTTCCCCCGTGAGTGTTTTTGCTGAGTTATACAAGCCCAACGATTCTGTAACTCCAAGGTGTGGAAACCCCCATGCTTGTGATTTTTTTCCTTTAAAAAGAGTGCCTGTACAGAGCCTCGGGGGTCTCCCCAGTCCTGCTGCGCCACTTATGGGAACAGCCCAGGCTGGAGCTTGCTGATTAAAAGATTCTCTGCCTTTGCATCAGTGTTGCGTCTCCTGGTGGTCTGGATTCAGGGCATAACAGGTAGCATGATGCCCTAGAGCAAGAGCAGAAAGCAGAGGCTCACATATTCAAGCAGGCACAAGAAGCAGACAGAATGGAGATCTGGCAAGGCTTAAGAACTCACAAAGCCTGGCCCCCAGAGATGTGCTTCCTTTAGCATGACCCCACCTTCTGAGACCTCTCAAAACAGTGCCACCAACTACTTGGAACCTATGGGGGACATTCTCATTCAAATTACCATATTCCTCTCTCTGACTTCCATAGGCTTATGGCCATATAAAATTCAAAAGCATTTAGTCAAACCTTAAAACTCCCCATAGTCTCAGTCCCAATACTATTTTTTTTCTTTTTTTAAATGTTTTATTTATTTCGGTATGTGTATGAATGTACTGTCTGCATGCAGGTGTGTGCACCCGTGTCGTGCAATGCCGCGGAGGTCAGAAGAGGGTCTCGGATTCCCCTGGAACTGGAGTTTCAGACGGTTCTCGGCCGCCATGTGGGTGCTGGGGATCGAACCCGGGTCCTCTGTAAGAGCGGTCGGTGCTCTTAACCGCTAGGCCATCTCTCCAGCCCCAGTCCCAATACTATTAAAAAGTCTACAATCCAAAGTCTCTCCTGCTAGATAGGAGCAGAAAGCAGAGGGTCACACCTTGAAGTAGGCACAGGAAGCAGAGCTTGACTGGAGATCTGTCAAGGTTTAAAACAGTCTAAGCCCTCCCAGAGTCACATGCCACAAAGGGACAAATTACAGTTTTAGAATGGGGCACTAACTTCCATAGTGATACTGTATTTGAATTATTGTTTTATCTTTTTTTTTTTTCAGTGCCTCTGACAGGTGTGGCTAATGTTCTACCGCTGAACTATTTACCCATTGGTACTGTTATAGTTTTCACAGTCATTTTTCATATGATGCAAAGATAATGAATGTTGAAAGCAAATGTTGAAAGCCAGTATCTGTTTGTGGCTTCAGGGATATTAGTTAAATGGATAAGTGCAAATTTAAATAATTTTAGAATAGTGTACCTATTTTGAAGGGTGATGATGTGAAATAAATAGAAGTGTTACCTCCTTTCATAGTACTAGATATATTATTGGTTTTCAGTAAATTTTAATATCCTTTCCTCTCTAAGTACTTCTAAAAATTTTGTGTGAGTTTAAACATTTTATGCTTAACTTTGTAACTCTTGCATTAAAGTGTTAAATTTATGCTCTCAATTTTGTAACAGCTCTTTCTATATTATTTTGCATTATAAGAACTCATTTTTGTACTTCCTAGTTCAATGATAAAAGTGAAAGGGCCTTATATTACCACATTCTGTGCTATTTGAATAACTCTCTAAAGAGCACGTTAAATGAAAATTCCCTTACCCTCACACATACCTAAAATTAAACTTAGATGTGGTCATATATTTTAATGTATGAAAAATGATACTTTCCACTATCACTTACTTAGAATATCAAATATTTCATTTCTTAGATTAGACTTAGAAGTTTTCATTACTGGTTATTAGTAATTATATTTTATAACAGGTATATAAATCTTGAATTCATAATATTTTTCACATCAGTTAACAAAGTATTTGTTATAAAAGAGGCTGTAATACTTTAATGGAAATACTGAATACTTCATAAAATCTATCCAACTTGATTTACTATCATAGTCTCCATGTAGTTAGGAAATAAAGAGGTTTATGTTATTGTTTTTATTTTTTCTGATTTTGATAATTTAATTAAAAGCTAAGTTTGATAAAATATCAACTTTGAATATGCATATATATTTCAGAACAAATATACACAAAAAGACACGTTTAAATGGTTTATTGTATTTATATAACTAAACTGCAGGCTGTGAATTAAAACAGATGTATTTTTGTGAATTCCTAGGCTTAACACAAAAGAAATTATATAAATTATATGAAAATAGTTCAATGAAATTGAAAGAAAAAATATTTAGAAGAAATAACATGATCAATTTTTTTCCTTTGTGGATGGGGTAGCATTCTCGATTATAAAATATCTAATTAAATAATTGATTATAAAATTAATCATATTACATTATAAAAATTGAAGTAACTGACATACTGATTAATCATAAATTGGTGAATAATTTTAGAATCTCTCACTTGTGTAAAATCTGGAGGGGTATTTTATAATTATACTTCTGCATCAGGTTGGCTTATCCACATAAGTGATGGATTATATGTAATTACAGGATTCTAAGTATGGTGGCTGTGCGAAGATGTTTTGGTTTTCTTTCTTTATAACAAGCTTCTGTATTAAGCTTTTCATCAAGAATCTCCTGACTCAGGTCTGGAGAGCTGGTACAATGGTTAAGAGAACTGACTGCTCAATTCCAAACACCCACATAACAGTTAATACACATCTGTATCTCTATGGGCATTGCATAACCCAGGTGCAATTGTATACATGCAGAAAATGCACTCACGCAAATAAAATAAAATAATAAATACAACACTAAAAAAAATCCCAAGATTCAGCACTACAATTAAGGAAATGAGTGTACTTTTATTTTTTCCTTTATTTTATTTTCTATGAAGCAAATTTGGGGCTTTATTAAAATATTTTAATATAGTTTCTAATCATGAGAAGTAAGAGAATGTGAGGAACTCCCAATGAAAATCTGACATCCAAAGCATGGGTATGGGCTGCTTGAAGATAAGCAGCTAATTTATCTAATTAATATTGCCTGAATTATATTCCTATAAATGTGATCATTCCTAAATTAATAATTTCTTACTCATTTAACTTTTTGTATATATTATTAGAATTTTTCTTGAGAATTTGTTTTTCTAGTTTAACATTTAAATAATTCTTAATATTCTTTATAACAATAAATGTAATTGACATTTAAAAAAAACATTATTTAACACGACAGTCATATCATGGTATGGAGATCAACTAACCTTTGCATAATTTCCTGAGTAACTACTTTCTTCATCACTAAGATTAGTTGCTTAACTTCTCAGAAATTCATTTTTCTTATAAACTAAATTGACAGCGTACTGTCGTAATTAAACTGCAGAATATATATGTCATCATGATTGAGTCAATGTTTCGTTTTTAGCCCAATTCCTTGTCCAGGGATACAATAACCTGGTTTGTTTATAGATTTATGTGCTTAGTGTCTTTATTATTACTACATTGTTTTAATGACTGGAAAAGTCTGGTCATTTTTCCTTAAAATGGGTATCGATAAAATGTCAGAAGTTGTGAAAAATGTTCAATGAATTACCTTGTATAATGGAGGTGTGGTTTGGAAAATCCATGCATTCATTATCGTGTCATAGCTTAATGAGGTCTTTGTTCTTGACTGCCAATATGCCTTCATGTAATATGACTGCAATCCTAATCTTAGAAGATTTTATGCCAATGCTAATGTGAACCAAAATTCCCAGAAAATGATACATTCTTATGTTAAACATTCAAAATTATGTTTTACAGATATGAACTCAGATTTTGGAGAACTGAAATGTTATGTAATTGGAGACAAATGATTTTCATCTATCTTACACACCTAGCACCTAGTAACCAGTTATTGTCCACATCTGTGTGAGAGCTAATGCCTGTGTGACTCTTACATAAATACTTTTGTGATGTACATGCAGATTTCTAGCTTCCAAACACCTAAAGTATAAGAATGTCATCAGATACCACTTAAGGTTTATAACAGATTTTCCTGCTATCTATAACCCACTTCTCTCATGTATTTAGTGTTTTTGAAAAGCGTTTTTCTGATTTATGACTGTATTTGTACTGTTAGTATAAAAACTTCATGAGACTTCTACCATGTTGGAACATACGATATTGAGAAAACTGTATCTGTGTTCCAGAATGTGGTCACTCATATTTGGCTCCAGACTTTTAAGAATGACTTTTATCAAGTGAAGAGAACGTGGCCTAATGACTCTTAATTAACCTTGGCAAACTAAATGAACTCTGTACTGTGTGACCAGTCATTTCCTGGAAACCTCAATTTGATATTCCACCCCAAAACAAAATGGATGAATGTGGATATACTTGAGCATTAACATAGCAAAGTGATAAAAGACAGAAATCCCATCCCAATTGAACACAATGAAAATTGAGAAGGATGCTTGTGACTGGCTAAATGAGATTCTCTAGAACAAGGGAGGAAGAGGACAGATAATCTGTTAAGGTAAGAGTGGATCTAAAATATCACTACCCCAGGAACCTGGAGAATCCAGTTTAAATAACATGGTGAATGAGGCCTGACTCAGGACCACAGTTCAAGGAGACAGCCAGTTCCAGGAGATATCTGAGGGAAAAGTGTCCTCAGAGTTCAGGCCCAGTATTAAAAGCTAAATTTAAGAGTCAGGGTCTTTTGTCAGGTAATTGTGATTTGGGTGTAATAACCCTCCACAGAACCAAGTACCTTATTCTTTGAGGTGAGACTAGTGGTTATTACAATGATACTGATTTTTGAAGTTCCTCATAAATGTTGCTTTTTTTTTTTTTATGTGTATGAGTGTACTGTCTGCATGTAGGTCTGTACACCCATGTTGTGAAGTGCCACGGAGGTCAGAAGAGGGTGTCGGATTCCCCTGGAACTGAAGTTAAAGATGGTTCTCAGACACTATGTGGGTGCTGGGGATCAAACCCTGGTCCTCTGCAAGCGCGGTCGGTGCCCTTAACCACTAGGTCATCTCTCTAGCCCGGTTTATTATATTTTTTTTTACTAGGAAACAGGAATTATAAAACCTTTTAAAACTTTCAGGACATTCTTATTTTGGAAAAGGAAACTATTCATTAAGTTACTGAAATGTTTACATTTCTACAGTGACACCACTTTTATATTTTCAATTTTATTTGGCAAATAATTATATATATATATATATAATATATATTCATAAGATCTAGTATGAAGTTTTGGTATATGCTTATAATATATAGAATAAAATATATGTGTTGGTCCTTATAAAATGGAGGTATGGGCTGGAGAGATGGCCTAGCGGTTGAGCGCTGACCGCTCTTGCAGAGGACCCGTGTTGGATCCCCAGCACCCACATGGCGGCCGAGAACTGTCTGAAACTCCAATTCCCGGAGAACTCCATTTCCAGGGGAATCCAACACCCTCTTCTGACCTCCGCGGCATTGCACTACATGGGTGCACAGACTTGCATGCAGACAGTACATTCATACACATACAGAAATAAATAAAAATTTATAAAAAATAAATAAAAATAAATTGGAGGCATGATAAAATTTTATATCTTACATTATTTCATTCAATGTTGACAGATGAAATTGAATGAAAAATTTTCCCGTTTTTCAGTTTCTAATTTCAGTTATATTGTATTTTTTTCCAAAGAAACAACATATATAAAACACTTCCCATCAATTCATGCAAGTTGAAAGCAAGTAAAAAAATGTTGCGCCTATTTTTATTTGTTGTAATTTTTTTCACTCAAAGACATAACAAGACTTTCTGAGAACACTGAATATTGTCAACCTGTATACTTTCTGTTTATTAATTTTTTTATTAATTTTATTTATTTCTGTATGTGTATGAATGTACTGCCTGCATGCAAGTTTGTGCACCCGTGTCGTGCAATGCCGCGGAGGTCAGAAAAGGGTCTCGGATTCCCCTGGAACTGGAGTTCTCCTGGAATTGGAGTTTCAGACGGTACTCGGCTGCCATGTGGGTGCTGGGGATCGAACCCGGGTCCTCTGTAAGAGCAGTCGGCGCTCTTAACTGCTAGGCCATCTCTCCAGCCCCTATACTTTCTGTTTATAAGTGAAGCAGGAGAACATCACAGAATGGGTTGACCAAGGCATTACAGGAAGTCTGATAAATTATCATACACTAACTGCCAGTTTGCAGAGAGAAAAGGCTTAATGCAGGGTGAGACTATCAGCTTGCATCATAGAGGCAAGTTCAAAAACAATCTAAAGAGTTACATTTAAAGACTCATGGGTGTATATTTAAGATTCTATTGGCGGTTCAAATTTTATATGTGGAAGTACTTGCAACAGATAAAGCCTGACAAAAATTTCAGTTCTTTGCATTATGCAAACGAGCCCAGAGGCCTACCCTTTAAGCCATGGGACCATTTGAGCTACTGGGCTTTCTCTTTGTTCCTGGAAGCTTTGCATTTAGAAATGTATCTTTTCCTAATAAACGTTTTCTGCTTTCATATGACTTTGCTCAGTTCCTTGTTCAGGGATACAATAACCTGGAAGGTCTTGACAAACACTCTGAAAACCTAACATCAACAGGCATCATAATACATTAACTTAGATATTGGCTGTCAGGCCATATGATCACAGGCACCTAAGTAAGGAGTGCCTTCTGCCTAGATGATAAGGGGGCATTGTTCAGAGAGTAAGGCAATAAATAACGATAATGGTATTTTAAAATGTTACAGGGTCAAATTTCAAAACTATATTAGTCTTAATGCACTATTGGTGTTTATATTATTTATTTTAGTTGCTTCTAATTGCATGAATAAAGTTTCAAAAAGACTTAAATTAAAAAAAAATCTTTATTCATACTTAGTAGATGAAAGTCTATATTGATAACTAGAAGTTCTCTTATGTGTGACTTCAGGCTTCCTCCTGCTACTCACTTTGGGTGAGAGAACAGATGCCTTAGTAAAGCCACATGATGAAGTTTTCAGGGATTAGCATTTATTACACATTTCCAAATGTAGATCCATCTTTCATCTCAGTGAGTATTATAGAATATACTCACGTTGGTCCACTAGATGGGTTTTTATCAGTGGATCCTCCCAAATCCCCACACCTATCTCTCTTGCTCCTTCACATGGTATTTGGTTTATATATATTTTTGTGAACCTGTGAATAAGCTTGCACTATTATGGAGAAATCTACATTGGGTGAAATATAAAAAAGTGCAGGTGTTGTCTAAAGAGATGATGGCTCAGTGGTTAAAAGTGATTGCTGCTTTTTAGAGGACCAGATTTCAGCTTCCAGAGCTCACATTGGGTAACAGTAAATCACCTGCAACTCCAGCTTCAAGGCATCCTGATACCCTCCCTTTGGACTCCATAGTCAGTACTCACATGTACACATATCTACACACAGAGACATATACACATAATTAATACTGTTTTCGAAAATTCTTGTACAAGAGTCCACAAATGGTCAAAGAGTAAAACCAAGTGTCTGGAGAGTGTTGGTCCCTGAACAAGACTCTTATGTTGAACTTTGCCTACCTAGGGAGCAAGAACCACTGAAAAACAGGGAGCTGAAATATTTTAATAGTCAGGGGAGAAAATGCATGACAATATGGAAAGAGAGTCTGAAAGGCTCTTTGGATCTTGCTCATATGAACTTATAGCAATTGTGTCGGCATGAACAAGACCTGTGTAATTTCAATCAGACAAAACACAGCTTAGAACTGGGGAAATGGGCAGTAGGTCCCAACCTCAGCTGAAGAATTATGTGCAGCTGATGACTTTTAGTCTTTAAGCAGAGACTCTAGGTAGGCTGACTAGACCCCAGTGGATGAACTTGCACCAAAGGAAGTTTGGGTATGTTAAACTGACTTCATAGGACTTGACATATATGACAGAAATCTAGTGGAGGGGTAAAGGGTGATTTGGGTGGGGGAAAGGGGTATAAAATGATTAAGATATTTTATATGAAATCAACAAAAATTCAACAAATATATACTTTAAAAACCTCATCCCATGAAAAGAGCATTAAGATAAAAAAGAAAGTGAAAAAAATAAAGTGAACATGATCCTTCTTTGTCACAATCCTAGAATACAAGTCATTAGTATATATTCTAATATGCATTTATATGAATAAAGAGATATATAAAACATTATGTAACATATATCCTTTATAGTCACATCATACTTACATATATGTGTACACATATTTATGATATCATTAATGTATTAAAAGCACCTTTACGTGATAAAATTGTAGAGAAGTGCAATATGCATATTTTATTTTAAAATATGAATGATAATTATATTAAAGATAAAACTTGATTGGTGAGAAAAATGGAAAACAATGAATGCATGCAAACTGAATTTAAACATTGACACAAATGCCTGGCATTTCAGTTTCAAAAATAAATAATTAATTCTAGAGTAGAGTTAGAGAAGCTTCATAAAGTAGACATTGTGACTTATAGCTAAAAATAGAAACATTAGATAAAAAGTACATAAATGCATTCAGTGGATGGAGATCCATATACAATGTTTTTATTATCTTTCTTTGCTTCACCTTTTACAAAAATATAAAATAAACATGGACGCACCTTATGGATTGTGCCTTACTCTTAATTATTTGCTTTCTTCATGGATCAAAGCATTGACTACATTTAAATAAATTAGAGAAAACCTGCCAATAAATCATTGTGTTATTTTAAGAATTATGGATGGAAGAGCACCTGCAGGGCTGGAAGCCAGAGAGAAAACAGGCTGGCTGAGAGGCTGACAGGGCTGGGTGGAGTAGGACACAGTGAAAGTCAACATCCCTAAACAATGAGCCTCTTCTTTCTCACCGACCTGTCTGTGAACATCTTTCTTCATTTTGAGTAGTTAGGGCATCAGTGTATAACTCACTCATCCAAATATTTCAATTTTTATTATGCCTTTTTAAATCAGTATGTTCTTTTATATATGATTATCATGATTGTACTTCCCTTATTCACTATCATTTTTACAGCTAAAATGCATTCTCTAAGGAAATATGCAATTCAGGTAATATAATAACTACCCTTGGAGACTGCAAAAACATATTTTGTGGGTTTATTTAATGATATTACTTATTTATTTTGCTTTATATATGTAAGTGTAGGCACATGAGAGCCACAGCAGCACATGGAGGTCAGAGGAAGCCTCGTGGCAGTCTGTTATCTACCTTGTATTTGAATCAGGGTCTTGATATTTTTTTAAGTATTTTTTTATTTTATTTATTTTCGTTTGTGTATGAATGTACTGTCTGCATGTAGGTCTGTGCACCCATTTCGTGCAATGCCACAGAGGTCAAAAGAGGGTGTTGGATTCCCCTGGAACTGGAGTTAAAGACAGTTTCCAGCCGCCATGTGGATGCTGGGGATGGAACCCGGGTCCTCTGCAAGAGCAGTTGGGGCTCTTAACTGCTAAGCCATCTCTCCAGCCCAAGGGTCTTGATATTTTTGCAGCTTACTGAAGACTAGTGGGCTAGTGAACTTCCAGCTGAAGTTATTCTCTCCCATCTCTGCTTCTCATATTGCATAGGAGCATTGCAATTACAGAGGCATATTTTCTTTTCTTTTTAACATGGGTTTTGGGGAATCAAATTCAGGTTATTAGACTTGCCTAGCAAGCACTTGGACCTGCTGAGCCATCACTCTGGCCCAAGAATGACATTAATAGAGGAAATATGAGAACAATTTTATGAACCTCCTATCCACTCAAACAGAGATCTTACTTTTTAATTCAAAATCATTTCCATACGTACAATAACATAATCCACTAGTTTCCTATTTCTTTATTTCCTTGAGAGATAAATTATGAGAAAACACATTGGGAAAGTACTGGGAAATAAAGATTTAAGTACTAATGAGAAAAGAGGCAGGGGGGAGTGAAGAAAGAGGAGGTGACCAAACTTAAAGATATGTGGAGAAGACCTATAAAACTGTGCTGGATATCTTTAGTGTCAACTTGACACACCCGGGTTGAGGGAGCCCCAATTGGGGAATTGGCTCCTTTGGACTGGCCTGTGGCCATATCTGTGGAGTATTGTCTTGATTGTCGAGCAATGTGGGAGGGCCCAGCCCACTATAGGTGGTACCACACTGGGCAAGTTGTTGTGTATAAGAGGGCAGGCTGGGCATGGGCCAGGGGAGCAAGCCAGTGAACAGCATTCCTCCATGGCCTGTGCTTCAGCTCCTGCCTCCAGGTTCCTGCCCCCAGTTCCTGCCTTGGACTCCCTGAGTGATGAACTGTGACCCAGGAGATGTAAGCTGAATAAACCCTTTCCTCCCCAAGTTGGTGTCAGTCAGAATGTTTTGTCACAGCAATGGAAGACAAACTAGAACAGAAACCACATTGATTTGTAAGCTAAATGAAAGGATATCAAAAAGGGAGTTTGAACAGAAGTTCCAGATTTGGGTGAATGATGGAAGATTAGCCTAGAAAACAAGGGTTATTATATAATAATCACAGTCCAGGCATCGGTTACCTTCCTATGATTTATTGTTCAATGAGTTACCACCAGAGGCACCTAAAACAATAAAATATACTTTCATTCATTTTTGTTTCAAACTATAATTAGATGGTAAGACCCGATTACTGAAGACAACTTTCACTTTGGATTTAAAACAGAGAAATAAATCCCAAAATTAAAAGTTATTCTCTCTCTCTCTCTCTCTCTCTCTCTCTCTCTCTCTCTCCCTCGTCCCTCTCCCTCTCCCTCTCCCTCTCCCTCTCTTTCTATCTCTCCTGACTAGCTTCTATAGTGTCAAAAGATAGGTTACTAAAGGAGGAAAGACAACAATAGTCCATGGCCTTATTTAACTAGACACCAGGTACTACAATTCTGTCAACTAGGAAAGATGTACCAACATAGGAACACTATTTAAGGGGGTATCAACTGCTTTCTTGATTATATATGAAGCCTTGAACCAAAAGAGGGAAATCATACTTAATATTTTAAACATAGTCAAAACTCACAGCTCATAAAATCATAGGCACAGGGAAGAACTGTTGTGTTTCTAAATGACCATGTGGTCATACTCACTTTTGAAAACATTTATAGCCTTAGATTACTGTTGTTCTCAATTTTGTTCAGAGAAGCTTCTTACAGTAATGGATTATGGCTTTTGCAGGGACTCCTAAAGTTGAAAGTGCTAAAAACAAGTGACTATGACTGCCTTCTCAGCCACAGGTGAGACAACTACGCTGCCCTTCTCCATCAAAGCTTACATAATATTGTGAGAGGGATATGGAAAGTGTAGGAAGCTTTTTATGCTGAACAGGACCACATGGCCCTGGAAAGGGAAGGGGAACACAGTGCCCACTTTGTGGACACTGTGGGGAGCTGACCCCTTGGTGCAGAGGCCAGCTGGCTACTTTCCATAGCCTGGCCTGAATGGTCCTTCCAACTCAAGCCCTTAGCCTGAGACAAGTGTTCCACTCTTGGCTGTGGCTTCCCGCCTGCCCTGAGACTGCTGAACCCTGGACAAGAATTTCAGGCTGATTGTTGTTGGCCTCCCTTCAGCCTATGCCCACTCACTCCAGCTACTCAGATTGGCAGTCCCCAAAGGGGACCCTATTTCCAACCAACTGGCCACCCGAGCAAAATGCATGCCTACCATAGCCTGTATGCACACAATAATTAATAAAATATAATGGCCAGAAATTCTGTGATGATGTTACTATGAAATTCAAATTTACTCCTTCCTACAGCTTGCTTTTATAAGCTGAATGATGTCAGTTCCCAGAGCCAATCTTAAGTCCCCCAACTCCAACTCCATGCCACTGCACACCGCTGCCCCACCCAGCATCACACACCTAGGCCATGATGCTTGCTCCTCCTTGGGGTGGGGCCAGACCTCAGCCATGCAGTCATAGGCGTGCCCCTAGATGAAAAACTTAGCCCTGCAATTCCCCAAGCCGAATTTTTCCCACCACAAGGAAAATTGTTGGAAGCCATGGGGCTGGAAAGGATTAGGCCTAGCGGTTTTTAAAGCAGCAAACCGACGCTCCTTGGCCCCAGAGGCCCCGGGGTTCCCGGATCCCAGCACCCCATGGCGGCCCTAAGAACCCGTCCCCTTGTATAACCAAATTCCAGGAAGAAAAACTTCCTTTCCAGTTTCCCAGGGTAATCCGAGAACCCTGTTTCCCTCCGCGCATTGCACGACCGTTTTGCAGACCAGACCACTCATGCGAACCATACTTTCATACCATACACAACAATAATAAAAAAAAGTTTTGGAGGCCTAAGCATATGTTAGGAATCCCCCTTTTGGCAAATTGCTGTCTTCCAGACATGACACATAACTGTATCACCACATGAACTTCACAGCAAATCAGGGGGGGGTAAATCCCTGTCCCCATAAACTTATGCAAAAGTTCCCAAGAAGAGTTTTTAAATAATTTTTGGGGATATTTGTGAGGTCCCTCCTTCCTAGGTTTGAGAAGAACTATTGGTCAAAAGTTTGATGTACCTTTTGGAGAGAAAAATTTTTTCTTTTGGTGTGTGGCCAGTGACAATAGTTGCCAATGTCCAGTGTTAATGAAATGCCATAGCCCATGTGGGCAAGACCAGTTACTGACTGGACCTTCAGGGTGTAAAAAGGCCTTGGAAAAAGCATATATTGGAGGGGGGTTAATTTGGGAGTAAGCCTTTTTCAAGGGGAGAAAAAGAGTGGAGATTTTAACGAAATAATTCCACTTTGTATCTTATAAACCTCGAGAAGAATATTTGTTAAGTAAATTCAGGGGCTGGGGAGAACATGGCCTAGTGGTCAAAGAAGTGTTGAAACTTTCTGCAGAACCCGGGGTTCGATCCCTCCAGCACCCCCACAAGCGGCTTGAGACACTGTCTTTAACTCCCAGTTTTTCCAGGGGATCCCACTCTTCTGATCTCTGTGGACAATACACAACACAGGTACACTTAAAAGCATGCAAGCAAAACACTCATACACATAATGAAAAAAATAAAATTAACCAAAGTAAAATAGGAACTATTAATGAATTTTTATTCCCAACATTTTTAATAATAATTATATTTACTCCACTTTTGGGTAATTTATATAATTTTTATCAAATCAATTTACCACAACTTTTTCAGATATTTTTCATCCAACTTTCCTTACCTTTTGTTCCTTTCCTCTATTTTGAAAGTTTCCATTGAGTCAATTTCCTGTTCACCAAATACTGTTGAGCGTGTCTATACTCTGAAACTTGGCCAAGGTACCAGGAGTCACACCCTTTATCAATAAAGAAATGGGCTGGCCCTCTTCCCGCATTAATCAAAATGTCCTATTTTTATTTACCTCAAGCTAGTGTTTTGGGCATGGTCTCCCACTTCCCCATATACAATGTGAGTTTTTTTTTTTTCTGTCTTGGGCCCTTTGTCGGCCCTTGTGCCAAGGTCCCACAAAGTTATTGGATTAATGTAAACGCAAGTGGCCCTACTACTTGGTTTTTCCAGGAAGAAAGACAGTTTTTGGGTGGTGTAACATCCACTTTGCCTCTAGTTTTTCACTCTTTTCCCTGCTTTGTTCCCCTTTTTCCCCTAAAATGGGGGGTCTTGGAGAAGAGTTTATGAGTACTTTTACTACTAGGGCCAGTACAAACGGGCCCCCATTTAAACCTCTCTTTGCCCTTTTGAACCAGTTTTGGGGTGCTCCTGGGTGGTTAATTAATGGGACAGGTGTAAAAGAAACTTCCTCCTCTGATAAAGTAAGAAAAGATGCACCTTTATTTAATGGGTTGGTGAATAGTTCCCCCATTAAGTGGTCAGTTTAATATGAACTTTTAGCAGAATATTATATAATAATTATTATATTTATACTTTTTTTTTTGATGGATGTCCCTCCCTGTTAGCCCCCACCTGCCCGGGACTCAATTCCTGTAAGACCAGGTTCTGGCCCTTGAAACTCAAGAAGATTCTTGCCCTTGCCCCTCTGGCTTAAAAGACCAGGTTCCCTTAGCTGCCCATTGGTACCCCTTGGGGAATCGAACCTGGACCCTCCCTTGAAAGAGCAGTCGTGCTCTTAAACACCACGTACCAATCCCTACACCCTAAAGCCAAATAAAAAAGACGAACCTATTAAGGGGTCTTTTATTTTGTAGTGAATTGGGGTGGGTGTTTGTATTTTCTGAGTGGACCCACAATATCCCCACATTTTTATTTTTAATTAATGGAAAATCAGAAACTGTCTATTTATAACAGCGAAATCCCTTCCAGATGCCCTATAATTTTCTCACCAATATATTTTTTGTTTTTTCTTGAGACAAGATCTTAACTGAAATTTGAGCTACGTGAATCTCCCTTGGCTTTGGGCCCTTAAACCCTAATAATAATCTGTCTCTGCTTCCTCAGGACTTGAATTACAGATACACACCCAATCTTAGATTTGATTTTACGTGAGTCCTTAGAATCCAATGTTATGTACTCATGTTCACATAGAAACCAATTTACTGACTGAACTATTTAAAGTCCTAACAAATCCCTAATCAAAGTTAAAATAAATTATTCGTTATGTACAGATAACATTTAATCCTTCCCAAAACATGACTGAAAATTAATTTATCAGGAAATTTTTTTTTTGGCAACTTTTGGTTTATCTTATCATATTTTTGTTTTATTTTTCCCCTGTGTTTTTTTAAATTTTAATTTTCCAAAATAGTTGTAAATAATTGCAACCACCAATATAAACTCAATCCTTAGCCTAAGTTCCCACATAAAGAAATAAAAAGGAGCGTACTTAAATGAAAAAATACTCATTGAGTCCCATTTTCCATGATTAACAAAGAGCCCTTATAGAAAAATATGTATAACCTACCACCAAGATTCCTCTAAAATAAAACCGTATATTTTAAAGTTTTTTTTTATGTTTTCCTTTAATTTTTAAAATATTGCTCCCAATAGCCCTGTTTTTAACACTCCACGTTATCAAATTTAATGACCAAAATCTGTTTTATAAACCTATAGGTTAATTCCAAACATATTTAGGAATAATTAACATAGAAGTTATAGCAGTAAAAAAAGAAATAATTATTTAATAATTTTGGCACGCAAGTTGAAATTTATTTAATATAAATTTTTATACAATACAGTTTTAATAATTTTTACTAAAACCATTTCAGTTTGCCCTACAATACGGAGTTTGGATGGCTAGGTCACAGATTGAAAGGGACATATTCTTGTGGTAAAATTGCCTGAGGGTTTATATTTAAAGTTAATTTAAAAGAAAACAATTGGGGAATTAAAAGTTTTGGAAATAAATATGTATTAAATTTCTTAAAATGGTTAAAAAATTAACATTTAAATTTGTTTCATAAATTCTGGTAAATATAAAAATCAATGAAATATTTTTTAATTTTTATATATTTATATAATGAAATATATAAATAATACAAATTTTAAAATAGTGTAATCCTATAATGCACCTTTTTGGAGGAAAGGAGTTTTCAACATAACAAAGACTTAACTAATACAATTATAACCCAGTCCAAGAAATATGTAAAATAAAACATCGTATTTCATTGAATTGTTGTGGCAAAAAAGGAATATAAAATTTATTTAAATAATTATACTGATTGATTTCCACATTTTAAAATTATTAAAAATTTTTTGGCCTGGGTTTTAAAATTTTTGGGAATTAACCATATATATCCCAGACTGTTGAAGGGGGAAAGGAAGAAATAAGAATCAGAACAGATTTTGAAATACATACAAAAAGTTTTAAGGTCCATTCCTGGTTTTTGCCCCATAAAAGAAACCCTTATTTTCAAAACAACAACAAACAACACACAATTGCCCAATGGGAATATAATTAAAGTATATTTATGGATATGTAAAAAATCCAGAAACAATAAGTCCAAAATCAAGCATTTAATTTCTGTAAATATTAAATTAAAAATTCCCCCCTTGAAAAAAGTGGCCACATTTTATTGAAAAAAAATGCAGCTTCACAAAAAAATATATTCCCTGCTTATTTGGGAAACATTAAAAAATAGCACCATTTAGAGGTTTAAATTTTTTAAAATTTACCTTAAAATAAATTCCTTTAAGTAAAGAACTTTTATAAGGAATACTGGAATAAATGGCTAGAAAATTGGTTATATAGAATTATGTTATATATTTTCAATTTTGTTTAAATTCAGAAGAAATTAGTAAATTTTCCCCATAAATGAGAGACTTTGATGTGGAAAATATTAATTTGGGAATTAAATACCCAAGAAAAATGTTTAACCATACATGTGTAATATTACCCGAAAGTGTTTTTAAATTAAATTTGAATTTACTTTTGTTAACTGTTTTTATGTAAATTGGATAAAAATTATTTATTTTAAGTATTTTGTCTGGGCTTGGAGGGATGCCCTAACGGTTAAGACGGACGCCATCTCTGCGAAGGACCCCGGTTTTCGTCCAGTACCACCACCACAAAATGCCTTGAAGAAAACCGTCCTTGTGACCCTCTCCGCTTTTTCCAGTCCCAGGAGAAATCCAGTTCCAGGGGAATCCGAAGACTTCGCCGTTTCTTTTGACTCTCGGCATCCACGACCCGGGTGGCGCAGACCCTGCATGTCAGCAATACATTTCATACATAAAAAAAAAAAAAAAAAAATAAATTTTTCTTTTCCTGTTCCCTGATATTTAAAGAATTGCTTTACCCCTCAAATGGAAATTATACACCAGAAATTCTCCATATTTTCCTGATATCATATTTTCCAATACAAAACTTTTTGAAAATTACTCCACAAAGATAGATCTTCCTCCCTCTTTTTTTGGGAATCAAATCTCTTTCTGGAAAAGAAATTTTATTGATTATCAGAATTGAAACAACTAAAGCAAAACCTCCAGTTTACCTGTCCTCCAGTTTTGTGTCTTAATGTGAATGTTTCTAAATATATGAATTTGGTAGCTAATTGGTAAATGGGTCCTTCATTAGGAGGGAAGGGTTTTTTTTTTTTTTTTCCCAAAGATCGCAAATAACAAGGTTCCCAGTGGGTGGTTCCAGCTTGTTTTGAAGGAATGTTTATCCATGAAATTTGACATGTAAAGTGCAAGATGATAAAACCAAGACTGAAGGTGGGTTTGGAAAGGCAGTTTAGGGAATGGCCTTTAACAGCATTTAATGTTGTCCTTAATGGATTTCCGTGAAAGGTTTTAGACCTGCTTAAATAGCATCTCCTCAAACCTTGACACTTAACTGGCGAAGCCACATAAATGTTATGGGTTTTTCTTACACATAAATTTTTTTTTTGGGCTTTTTTATAAAGTGTGAATTTAGACAGTCTGCATGAAAAAGCTTAAGTCACTTCGATTATTGTTTTTTTCTACAACAACAACTATTTAGTTAGTATCAAGTTCAAGTAATATGTTTCTTTTAAAAGTTACAAATATAGAAACAAATCCTACACTAATACACGTGTTTACAAAAAGGAACACATCTACACAAAACAAACACCTTATTGGCACCAGGCATTCCAACTTAACCTCACAATAAATAATACAAGTTTAAAAATTTCATATAAATGCCCCTTTGGCCTGCAACTAAGAAGAATGTCAATAGATATACAATATATAGAATAAAAAGTTTAGGAAGTATATGCAGGTTATGTTTAAAGAATATTTACGTATGTGGGGTCTGAATGATGTAAAATGGGAGCAAATCGTTCTCAGCCATCCAGTTTTTTTTTTATTGGTTTGTTTATTTTGTGGTGTTGGGTGTTGTGTATGTGTGGGTGTTGGTGTTTGGGTTGTGTTTAAGTTTTTTTAACTAAAAAAACATTCTCATGCCTTAATGGGTTAAATAAGAGAAGTATTAGTAAGGTCCATTTCCTTTCACCATGGTTGTGGTCTGGGCCAAATGGTGTTCAGGCTTATAATAAGCACTATTATAACTTAACAACCCTGCATCCCTGGATTTTTTTAATTTCTAACTGTTCTAGGAATTTTTACCCAAATATTTCTTCCAGTGGTCCCCGCCAGCATTTTTACTCAGGGTTCCAACCAATACAAATTTTCAATTTTCTAAACTTTCACCACTAAGTTTTTAACACACAAGCTGTCCACCAACTATCAAGACAAGCTTTATAAATCTCCAGAAAAAGTTTTGAGAAACCTGCCTTAAAAATTAGATGAAATTCCCCTAACTGAAATTCTTCCTGAGGAAAATGTCTTGATGTTTTCCATTCCTACATCAGGTATATTTATACCATGAGATAATCAATCATGTAACTCTTTTTCTGCCAATTTGCATCAATTTTTTTCCAAGGATTTTTATTTTTTTACATTCCTGTTCTTCTTTAAATATCTCTTAAAAGTATTTTTTGTGCCCTCATTTATCTCCGTTTAAATGAAATCCAGGCACAACTGTTTTCTTCTTAAGAAAAAGGAACAAATTCAGAATTAACTAAAACCCCCTTCTGAGATAAGAAGTCCATTTGTTTGGGTTTTATTTAATTGAGTTTTTCTTGCTTTATAGGCACAGGTGCCATTGGCCCAATTTTTATCAAATTTTATGGCAGTTCATATCCATTATCCAACTTTAACAGTTTTTGTTTTTGTTTTTTAAAACCTGAAGTCACATGCCCTCATCTACTTGGTTTCCTAATATTTCCCACGTTACACAGATTTTCCATTCTTTTTTATTTAAAAAAAACATAAAGCTGAAGACCCTTTACCTGGGTCTTAACAAGTCATGGATCGTTAAATTAACATTAGATAATATTCTATAGCTTATTTTGGATCCAGCACAATCTTTTTTTAATCTTTTGCATTCCAAAACATATCCATTTATNAACTCCATGCCACTGCACACCGCTGCCCCACCCAGCATCACACACCTAGGCCATGATGCTTGCTCCTCCTTGGGGTGGGGCCAGACCTCAGCCATGCGGTCCATGAGGCGTGCTAGCTGAAAACCTAGCCTGCAATTCAAGCCAGATTTCACCACAGGAAAAAATGTTGGAGCCCTAGAATATGTAGGAATGCTTTGAATTGCTGTCTTCCAGACATGACATAACTGTATCACACATGAACTCACAGCAACAGTGGGTATCTGTCCATAACTTATGCAAGTTCAAGAGAGTTAAAATTTTTGGCATGATGTGAGGTCCTCTTCCTAGGTGAGAGACTATTGTCAGTTGATGTACCTTTGGAGAGGAAGAATTATTTTTCTTTGGGTGTGTGGCCAGTGGAAGGTTGCCAATGTCCAGTGTATGATGCCATACCCATGTGCAAATGGACAGTACTTACTGGACTCAGGGTGTAAGGCTGGAAAGACAATATATTGAGGGGTATTTGGGAGTAGCTGCAGGGAGAGAGTGGAGATTATACGATAAAAATTCACTGTATATTTCTATAAACCTCGAGAGAATATTGTTAAAAAGTAAATCAGGGGGCTGGAGACATGGCCTAGTGGTCAAGAGTGCTGACTTCTCTTGCAGAGGACCCGGGTTCGATCTTCAGCACCCACATAGCGGCTGAGAACTGTCTTTAACTCCAGTTCCAGGGGACTCCACTCTCTTCTGACCTCAGGTTCACAAACCTACATGCAGACAGTACATTCATACACATAATAAATAAAAATTAAAATTACCAAAAAAGTAAATCAGGAACTATTATTGAATTTATTCCAATGTTTTAATAATATTATATTAACTCATTTGGAATTTCATATAATTTTTATCATAATCAATTTACCCAACATTTCTCAGATATTTCATCAACTCCTTAACCCCCTTCATTTCCTTCCTCTATTTTGAAAGTTCCATTGAGTCAATTTCCTGTTCACCAAATACTGTTGAGCGTGTCTATACTCTGAAACTTGGCCAAGGTACCAGGAGTCACACCCTTCAAAAGAAAAGTGGCTGGCCCTCTCCCAGCAGTTATCAAATGTCCATATTTTTTCAGCTAGTGTTGGGGCATGTCTCCCACTTCCTATATACATGTGAGTTTTTTCTGTCTTGGGCTTGTCCAGGGCTTGTGCATGCTGTCACAGGTACTGTGGATTCATGTAAGCAAGTGCCTACTTGTTCCAGGAAAACACAGTTTGGTGTGTACATCCACTGCCTCTAGTTCTTGCACTCTTTCTGCTCTGTCTTCCCTAATGGGGCTCTGGAGGAGAGTTTATGATGTAGCTGTACTACTTAGGGCCATGTACACCGAGGTCATTTACTCTCTTGCCCTTTGACCAGTTTGGGGTCTCTGTGTTAATATGGATCTGCTGTAAGAAGAAACTTCTCTGATGAAAGTTAAGAGATGCACTAATTTATGGGTGTGACAATAAGTCATTAAGTGTCAGTTTAATACTAGATCCTTTTAGCAGAATATATATATATATATATATATACTTTTTTTGATGGAGTGTCTCCCTGTAGCCCCACCTGGCCTGGAACTCATTCTGTAGACCAGGTTTGCCTTGAACTCAAAGAGATCTGCCTGCCTCTGGCTTAAAGACAGTTCTTAGCTGCCATGTGGGTACTGGGAATCGAACCTGGATCCTCTTGAAGAGCAGTCGGTGCTCTTAACCACGTAGCCATCTCACCAACCCCCTAGCAGAATATTTTAAGAACGATATTAGGTCCTTTATTTTTATGTGATTGGGTGTGTTTGTATTTCTTGAGTGGACACATATGCACATGTATATTTATAGATGGAAAATAGATGTCTATTTTAACAGGTTCCTCAGATGCTATATTTTTTTCTCACCAATATTTTTGTTTCTTGAGACAGACTCTTACTGAAATTGGAGCTCACTGATTCTTCTGGGCTGGCTAACAAACCCTAAATAATCATCTGTCTCTGCTTCCTCAGGACTTGAATTACAGATACACACCCAATCTTAGATTTGATTTTACGTGAGTCCTTAGAATCCAATGTTATGTACTCATGTTCACATAGAAACCAATTTACTGACTGAACTATTTCTATAGGTCCATAACAAAATGCCTATCAAGTTAAAATAAATATTCTGTTATGTACAGATAACCATTTAATTTCTCCCCAAAACATGACTGAATTAATTTACAGGATTTTTTTTGGCACTTTGTTTATGATCTTATCATATTTTTGTATTTTATTTTTTCCGTGTTTTAAAATATTCACATACAGTGATATATTGCAAACCAATATTAACTCAGAATCTAGCTAGTCAGCATAAAGAATAAAAAGAGCATACTTATGAATACTACATTTGAGTCAATTTTCAATGAATTACAGAGCCCTTATAGAATGTATAACTACCACCAAGAAATTCTCTAAAAATAAACGTATCATTTTAAAAGTTTTTTTTTATGTTGTTCCCTTTAATTTTATATTGCTCCAAAGTATGCCTGTATACACTCCACGTATATACAAAAATTATGACATCTGATAATAAACTATAGGTTAATTCCAAAACATGTTTAGGGATTCACATTTTAACAGTAGAGTTGTATGCAAGTAAAAAGAAATATTATTTTACATTCATAAATTGCACAGCAAGTTGATTTATGTTTTAATGTACTATTTTTATAGCAGCATAAGGTATTATATTTACTAAAAAAACAATATTCAGTTTGCCTCACAAATAAGGATTTGGTGCTAGGATCCACAGATGAGGGACATCATCTGTGTAATGCTGTAAAATGATTAGTATACATTTAAAGAAAATTTGCAATTTGATTAGAGTTGAAATAAGATAAAATTAATTTGTATTTAAAATTCTATAAAATTAGGTAAAATAAAATTTAATTGTTTCATAAATCTGTAAATTTAGAATTACATGAAAATATTTAACATTAAAGGGATGGGGATGATCAGAGTTATACATAATTTTAATAGTGTAATCTATAGTGCCTTTGAGGAGGGGAGTTTCATGCAAAGACTTAACTTTCATACAAATTTATAACCCAGTCAGATTTTATGCCTAAATAAAACATGTATTCAATTAAAGATTGTGTGTGGCAAAAAGGATAATAAAATTATTTTATAATTCACCTGATGAATGTTACAATTTAAATATTAAATTTTGGCTGGGTATTTTGATACATACCTGTTAACTCAGCACTTGTATGAGGGGGAAGGAAGATGAGAAATCAAGAACAGATTCTGATACATCACAAGTTCAAGGTCATTCTGGGTTGCATAAGACCTTATTTCAAACAAACAAACAAACAAACAAACACAACTTGCCAAAATGATAATAAAAATAAAGTTAGTTTTATGGAAATATGTAATCAGAACATAAAGTCAAACAAAATGTATTCATGAATATACTATTAAAAGATTCCTTGAGAGTGCATTCATTTTTATTGAAAGAATGCAGCTTCACAATAAAAAAAGAATAACTTTTCTGCTTATTTTGAAACATTAAAATAGCACTCATTAGAGTTAAATTTTAATTTACTTAAAATAATTCCTTTAGTATGAACTTTATAGGAAAAGGAGAACATACTGAAAAAATATGCTAGAAATGGCCTTTATAGAAAGAAAATAATTGTTTTTATTTTCATTTTGTTCTGTTCCAAAGAAAATAGTAATTTCCTACATGAGACATTGATTTGTGGAAGGAAAATATTAAATCTTGGAATAAAATACCATGTTTCATCATGTGTATATACAGAAAAGTGTTTAAAAATTAATTGCATTTTACTTTGTAACTGTTTTATGTTTTACATATTGATAAAATATTAACTTAAAAGTATTTTATGTCTGAATTTAAAAGAATTGTCTACCCAGAAATGGAATTATACACCCAGAATTCTCCAATCATTTCTGAATACATATTTCAAATACAAAACTTTTTGAAATACTCACAAAAGATAGATCTCCTCTTTTTGAATCAACTTCCTGGAAAGAATTTAATTGATTATACAAATTTGAACAAAACTAGGCAAACCTCAGGTTTAACTTGTCCTCCAAGTTCTGTAGTCATTACATTGTGATGTTGCTAAATATGATTGTAGCTAATTGGTAGAAATGTCTTCATTAGGAGGAGGTTTTTTTCCAACAGATGCAAATACAAAGGTCAGTGTGTCCAGCTGGTTGAAGAATGTTAATCCATGATATTGACAAATGTAAAGTGCAAGATGATTAAAAGCCAAAAGACAGAAGTGTGAAGGCAGTTCTAGGGAACATGGCTTAACAGCGTGTTCAATGTGTCCTAAAAATGGATTCTGTGAAAAGGTTAGACTGCTAATAGCATACCTCAAAAAACTGACACTAAAACTGCGAAGGCCACATAAGTTTTATGGGTCTTAACACATAACATTTTTTGGCATATTTTATAAATGTGATTCAGACAGTCATGATGAGAAAATTGCTTAAGGTGCACTTCAGAAAATTTTGTTTTCTAACAAATACAAAACTATTTAGTAGATAATCAAAGTCAGTATTATTTGTTCTTTAAAAGTTACAAAATTATAGACACAAATCTACACTATACACGTGTACACACAGGAAAACACATACTCACACACAGATACACCTTATGCACCAAGCATTCACACTTAAACCTCACATATATCACAGTTTCAAATTTCATATAACATGCTTTGCACTTAAAGAAGAATGTCATAGATATACATAAATATTATAGAATAGAAGTTAGGAGTATATGCAGGTATGTGTGAAAATGTATATGTACGTATGTGGAGGTCTGATGATAAACTGGAGCATCGTTCCTCATGCCATCCAAGTTATTTTTCATTGTGTTTATTGTGTGTGTGTGTGTGTGTGTATGTGTGTGTGTGTGTGTGTGTGTGTGTTTAACCATTCTCATGCCATGTGAAAATAAGAGAATAACTTAGTAAGGTCATTTCCTTTCACCATGTGTGTCCTGGGCATGCTGTTCAGGCTTGAAAATAAGCACCTATATATCACTTAACAATCCCCTGCATGCCACTTGATTTTTTAATTTCTTACTGTCTAGGAAGTTAACCAAGTATTCTCAGTGTCCAGCCAGCAACTTTTGACTCCAGGTTCAACCCAAACATTCACATTTCTCTAACTTTCCAACACTAAGTTTACAAGCCTGTACCACCACTATCAGATAGCTTACAACATCCAGAAGAAACAGTTGAGAAACCCTGCTAAAAGAGTCAGATGAAATTCCTAACTGAGAATTCTGAGGAAAATGTCTTGATGTTTTCCATTCCTACATCAGGTATATTTATACCATGAGATAATCAATGGTAACTTCTCCTGCAAATATTTGACATTCAGGATTTTTTTCAAGGATTTATTTTTTTTCACATTTCCCTGTTTCTTCTTAATATCCTTAAGTAGTTTTGTGCTCTCATTATCTGTTATATGATCAGGACACAACCTGTTCTAGAATAGGGGAAACTTCAGATAGACATAATAGACTCTGAGATAAGGAGGTCAATTTTGGTTTTAGAGTTCTGCTTTCAATAAGCACAGATAGCATATGGCAATTTATCAAAATAATTTAAAATGCAGTTGCATATCATGTATCCAACTTTAAAACATGTGTTTGTTTTAAACCCTGAAGTCACATGCCCCAAATCTACAATTGTTGTTTCTCTAA
Source organism: Rhizomys pruinosus (assembly GCA_009823505.1). Taxonomy (NCBI): domain Eukaryota; kingdom Metazoa; phylum Chordata; class Mammalia; order Rodentia; family Spalacidae; genus Rhizomys; species Rhizomys pruinosus. Next base: position 350,451 of record VZQC01015695.1, on the reverse strand, counting down.
TATTTTCAACAAAGTTTACACAGATGTTTTCATACTTTTATTTAAAACATAGGACAGGCTGAGAGACCTTTACCTATTGCCTTCTTTTACAAAAGTCATGGATCTGTTTATAACATTAGAAATATTTCTATAGGGCTATTTGGATTCCAGTCACCATCTTTTTATCTTTTGCAATTCCCAAAAACAAATATCATTTTTTATATTGAGCATGAGTCATACACTGGTTCCCAGTCAAACCCAGTCCCCTCCATGCCACTATCCTCATCAGAACTCATGCATTACAACATCCAAAGCAAAGCCCTATCCAATCAAGCCCCCAAACCCAATGTCCTTCTGTGAAAATAGATCCACTTGAGTCTAGTTAGCAAATGTAGGATTCCTAGGTAGGTATATTCTTCCTCACCCAACAGTACTCAGTCTCTTATACTGCTCAGTCTATGGTCAGTCTCTCACCCTTTTCTGTTGCTCTACTTTGAGGGTTTGTCCCTGTTGGCATGAGTCCCATGTCTGATGCCTATACTGCCACAAGTTTACATGTGAAACTTTACAGTTGATTGTATGTCATTGCTTCTCTACATTCCTGCACAAGCCCTGGCACTTACAATCTTTCTACCCCTTCTTCTGTAATTATCCCTGAGCTGTGGGTAGGTGAGATTACCCATCCAAGAATATACATTCTGAGGGCTCCCATTCTTTGGAGGTTTACTAGTTGTTGCCTTCTGTTTGCCTCACTCTCTATTGTGTATGAAAGTGTTACTGGTGAGAATTGAGGGGTGGACTTGTTTTTGTTTTTTTTTTTTTTTTTCTGTTCCTCATTCTGTGTGTAGAGATACAGTTGTAGATGTGTATCCTAAGAATGAGGATTTCTTTCAGATGTATATGCTCTGTGTCTGACCAGTTCTCAGATTCTGTAGTGACCTCCATCTTTTGAATATAGTAGCTTTTTGGATGAGTGGTATATGATATGCTTGAGTGTGAATATACCATAGTTCATGTAGGGTAAGAAATTTCATTTGTCTAGAGATATGACCGCAATAGGCTGTTCTCTAGACTCTATGTCTTATCCAGCCCTGTACATTTGGCTGAGTTTATAGTGGCTCTCACGGGTTCACTCTCATTGAGAGAGTTCTAAATCCAAATAGATAGCTATTGACCATCCCCCAGACAACAGTGACTCTACTCTACCAATAGAGGTAGTTTGCTGTGCATCTCATCATGGTTGTTAGAGTTTGGCACTGGGTTATACCATTGATTGATTTTCTCTCATAGCAGTGTGCACATTGTCTAGCATTATGAGTGCCTAACTTCAGATAGAAAAGTTGCAGGTCAGTTCCTGTTCCATTAATCTGAGTCTTATCCCTGAAGCATGTCCTGCTCTGAACAGTAATGTCCTATTTTATATTTCTGGTAGATAATAAAGAGCTTTGTAAATAGCCTGCTCTATTTTGGGAGTCACTTGGATAGCTCTTTGCAGCCATTCAAAGGGAGATATCATCTGACTTGCACTGTGTTCCCTGCCACACAGCCATCAGGTTACACAACCATTGCAGTAATGTTAAGACATCACGCGTGAATTTCTCATGGGATCTCAGGGGCATCATATTACACTCTGGGTTTCCTAGCTTCTTAAGTTCCATTCATCACCTCCTCCTCCCTCACCAGCCCCAGCACCCTACCATCCCCATCATTCCCATCCTCTGACCTCTCCCTATTATCAAGCCATTCCCCCACAGCCTAACACCCACACTTTCTTGACCTACCCCTACTAACATCTGTTCCTTACTGATCCCCTGTATCAGGATTCTTTTTCTTTACCTCCATATATCCTTTCCAATTTCTTTGCTTCTGGTGTTATATAAGGATATATGGTCAAATAAGGTTATTGGTGGTACGATTCACAGATGATGGTGAACATACATTGCCTAGTTATTTGTCTGTGTTACTTCATTCAGAATAACATTCTCTAGTTCCATCCATTTACCTGTGAATTTCATCTTTTCTTATTGTGAGCAGTACTCCATTGTGTAGATGTACCATGTTTTCATTATCCATTCAATGATTGTGGGAGGCAGGTTTGTTTGTTGTTGTTTTTTCTCATTTCTTTGTCGATGTTAAGAGAGCATCAACAAACATGGATGTGTAGGTCTCTTTACGTATGATGAGTCCTTTGGGTATATGCCAAAGAGTTCTGTAACTGGGTCATAGAGTAGGTTCATTTTTAGTTTTTTGAGAGTTCCCCACACTGCATCCCATAGTGGCTGCACTAGTCTGCATTCCCCCAACAGTGAATGAGTGTTCACTTTTCTCCACACACTCACCGGGATCTTGTTTCCTTTATTTTCATGAAAGCATACAAGGAAACCCTCCCATTCACATTAACTTTTAAAAAAATAAAATATTTAGGAATAAATCTAACCAAAAACATTAAACATCTTTACAATGAAATTTTCAAAACTTTAAAGAAAGAGTAGATGAAGACATTAGAAGGGAAAATATACCATGCTCATAGATTATTCAAATCAATATCATGAAAATGCATCATACCAAAAGCAATCTATAGATTCAAAGCAATATGAATTCAAATATCCACAACATTTTTAACAGAGCTAGAAAAAGTCATCCAAATATTCATATAGAACCACAAAAGATCCTGGATAGCTATACCAATTTTGGGCATCACCATACCAGATCTCAGGTTATATTACAAAGCTGTAGTTACAAAAACAGCATAGTACTGGCATAAAAATAGATGCGTAGATCAGTGGAACAGAATAGAAGACCCCAAAAAGAGTACACACAATTCCGACTGCTTAGTAGTAAACAAAGGCACCAAGAATACACAATGGGATAAAAAGAGTGTATTGAACAAATGGTGCTGGCAGAACGGATCACCACCTGTGGAAGAATGAAATTGGACCCTTATTTTTCTTCCTGCAAAAAAGTCACCTCCAAGTGGATCAAAGATCTCAATATAAAATCCGAAACTCTGAAATTGCTAGAAGAATGCATATGCAGTACCCTTCAATATGTAGGTGTAGGAAAGGACTTTGTTAATGGGCCATAATCTTGAAGCATTAATGTCAACAGTCAGTAAGTAGGAGCTCATTAAGCTACAAAGCTCCTGTACATCAAAAGAAACAGCCAAGGAAGTGAAAAGGAACTGAGTAGGAGAAAAATCTTTACCAGCTACACAATCAACAGAGTATTAATATCTAGACTATACAAAGAACTCAAAAATAGCAAGAAAATAAACTATCCAATAAAAAGTTGGGCTACAGATATGAATGAGGAATTTTCAAATGAAATAAAAATGGCTAAGAATCACCTTTAAAACTGCTCAACATCCTTAGTAATTGAGAAATGTAGATAAAAAAAAAACACTTTAAAATTACATCTTATGGAGCTGGAGAGATGGCTCAGTGGTTAAGAGTGCCAACTGCTCTTGCAGAGGACCTGGGTGTGATTCCCAGCACCCACATGTTGGCTAAGAACTGTATTTAACTCCAGTTCCAGGGGAATCCTATGCCCTCTTCTGACCCCAGCAGAATTGCACGACATGGGTGCACCAACCTACATGCAGACAGTATACTCATACACATAAAATAATAATAATAATAATAATAAATAATAATAATAATAATAAAATTACATCTTACTCCAATTAGACTGGCTAAGATCTCAAATGTCTTTTTTTAGACAGAGTCTATTTAGACTGGGATTTATTGAAAGTTGCTCCACCCTAGGCTTATGTATTTGAACACTTGGTCCCCAGTTGTTGTTCCTATTTGGGGATGTTATGGAATTTTAAGACATAGAGACTTGCTACAGAAAGTATTCCACTGTGAATGGGCTTTAAAAGTATAATCTTAGCTGGGCTTGGTGGCGCATGCCTTTAATCCTAGCACTTGGGAGGCAGAGGCAGGTGGATCGTTGTGAGTTCAAAGCCAGCCTGGGCTATAGAACTAGTTCCAGGACAGCTGAAGCCATAGGGGGATCCTGTCCCAAAAGGACCAAAATAAATAAATAAATAAATAAATAAATAAATAAATAAATAAATAAATTTAAGTATTAATCATCCTGTTTCCAGTATACATTTTTACATTTTCCTTCCCCTGTGTGTAGCTGAGATAGGGTGCCTAAGTTTTCTGCTCTAGCCTCTTTGCTTCTCTCTCTACTCTCCTCTCTCTGTCTCCTCGCTCCTTCTCTCTCTCCTCGCTCCTCTCAATCGTCTCCTCTCTCTCTCTCTCTGCCACCATTATGGTCTCCTTCTGGAATTGTACGCTAAAATAAACTATAATTTCCTTAAATTGATTTTAGTCAATTTAAAGAAATTATATTTTATTAAAGCATCAGATAATAACTGATACAGAAGTTTACTCTTAAACTTGGTATATAGCAAAGGATAACCTTGAACATCTGATTCTCCTGCCTCCAGCTCTTGAGTTCAGAGATTATAGACATGTACCATCATTCTAAGGTGTCTTGTGTTCCTGGGAACCAAGCTAGGCCTTTGTTGTGTTAGACAAACGCTATACTCATCCTAGGTCAATCGGTACTTTTACCTGTTTTGTCTTAGTCTAAACCCAGGGACTAAAACTTCACATTTGAGCTGAACATCAATTCAGGTTATGTTCCATTCCATCTCATGTAGCACATGTAGTGTACTTCTGTTTCAGAATGAAATTTCTTTTCCTTAATTATTCTCCATGAATCACTTATCCTATGATTTTAATGTATTTGAATTTTCAAAATTCTTATCCCATGGGCGGAGAAATGGCTCAGCGATTAAGAACACCAACTGCTCTTGCAGAGGACCTGGGTTTGATTCCAAGCTCCTACATGGATGCTAAGAACCGTCTTTAACTCCAGTTTCAGGGAAATCCAACACCCTCTTCTGACCTCCACAGCATTGCGCTACAGGGGTGCACCTACTTACATGAAGACAGTACACTCATACACATAAAATAATAAATAAAATTAAAAAAATTCTTAACCCAGGAAATTCTAAGATTTTTTTCATAAATTTAGACATTGAGAAATTACTCATTTTTACAAAAACTACTTGAATTCAGAAGTAAGAGATTCTTCATCTCCAACGATTACAATTTTTCTATATAATATATACAACTTTCCAATCAATATTAGGAATAGTGTTGTGAGTATAATTGATGTCAAGGTGCATCAACATTAATTGCCAACACACAATATACTTATTAATAATTAATATGAATAATAAACCTTGCCTCTATAGACTATTTTAAAATAGGAAAACATTTTAGCTTGGAAAAAAAACAAAACATTTCTTTCACTGCAGCCTATTTCTCAGTTTACCAGGACTATCTCCAACTGTTGAACTTTTGAATTCTTGCCCCTCCCTCAAATGCCACTAACCTTTTGTATAGTTCAATTACTGAAAATTGTTCTAGCAGAAAGTTTTCTGGCAACCACATTAAAAACTGTTCAATAACTACTTCAGTCTCATGATAGAATAAACTTTAATGCAAGGAGTGAACTTTCTGGCTATACGTGCTTCTCACTAGTTACTTTATCAATTGTACAAAATATTTAAAACTCAGATATCAATTGAGAGCAATGGGAATTTTATGGAAGATTAAAAGAAATATATTTGCATACCAGAGTCTATGTAGAGTTCTAGAATGCTGTCTTGTTAAAATAAGCAACTTCTATATTCTTTCTGTGCAGTACCATCTCTTGTATATTTTATATAAAAAGATTGTGTTAGCAACTAGGGGCACTGAACTCTAAAATTCCTTTCATTATTTAGAAATGTTAGAAAAAATAGTGTAAGTACTTCTGGAATTTTTTCCAGAGATATGATTAAAAAAAAACAACACTATCCTAGAAAATGATACCCGTGCTGATAGCATTCTTTTTTTTTTTTTTAAACCACAGTTTTCTTTTCTATTTGGATTTCAGGTTTATCATTAAGCCTTGAATGTTCTTGCTCTCAAGATGATGTTTTATTACTGGTTCTGTTATAAGTTCATATTTATCAATTTAAAAATCTGGAATTTTAATTCGAGTATTATTTGGCCAGTGTATTTGATTTTGAAAAAAGCAACTGCAGTGATGCATTGAAGACACAGGTGTTTTGATTACTTTTCTACCTTTCCTTCATTATTGTCCCATTTGAACAATATAATCATCAGAGAAGTACATGTGCAAGCTCTGAATTTGAATATTTGGTGATAATCAAATGGCAGAGACATAGAAAACATTTTATTACAGAAATTACATCACCCATATGTGTGTATATGACATATATATGTACATATTTGTAATTTTCAGCATTCTAAGAGACATTAACAAAGACACATAATAGCTCTTTTGTCTGAAAGTTTGAACTGAAAATTTACAGTTGATGTAAATATGTCAAAAAAGAGCATTGCAGAAAAAGTGTGTCTCCTTTAAATAACTCTCCTGGGTTTAGAATAGGCTTGCTATGTTTAAGGACTGAATCAAAAAACAGTACTATGAAGACATATTGAGAAATATACAAGGAATTCAGGGTTAAATTAATTGGAAATGTGGAATTTATGTGAAGTCGTGTGATTCCCAATAAATTGTTTGAACTTTATTTGAAATAAAGTCAATCATCAGCAAAAGAATTTAAAGGAAGTCTTTAAAATGTAAAATATTTCAAGGAAAATTCATTTCACTGATACAGGAATCCAGTATCCAGAACAAAAACAAATATATTACATTATATATGCCTTAATATGTTTGTTAAATCAGTAAGATTAACAAAAAATATCTCATCAAAATGTCAGAAATTATTAATACCCAGCATGTTAGTATAGGAACATGTTACATAGCATCATTTGTAATGGGATAGAACTTGAGATAAGTGCTTCACGTTTTACCAAGAACAGATTTGGTTAAAAAATATTGAAAAAGCTAAATGCAAAATAGTAAAATATTCATCATCATATATAAGTAATTACAAACACGTAGATAAGGCCCTTTTTAGACTAGGGGATATTGAAAGAATTTTTCCTACAATTATATGAATTTCTACAGGCTGCTCCAAGTTTGACATGTCTATATCCTGAATAGTAGGACTTTTTGTTTATTATGTTACCAGTTGATGGCATGGCATGAACAAACCTATATTTTTTTTTTCTGTTGCATGAGTTAACCTGTAGTATCTTACTATTGAAATTATGGCATGTCCACATGTTTCCAATATTTTATCAAGAAAAATCATTTTACTAATTATTTTTATGAAATTTTATTTTATTGCTGTTGTCTTATGTACTTAAAGATTATTTTCAGAAATAAGATTGAGTCCAATTCTCTGGTTCTGGGGAATGTGTCATTTGGATTGGATGAAGAATACCTCTGGAAGGAAAGACCCTATGTGGAGCAAAAGTGCAGGATGATGGTTGTTTGGATTGCCAAGGAGGAACCTTTGAGCACTCCTTAAGGAAAACATGATACTTTTAGGGAAAAACAAATCCTCCAATCAAGTGATAATATATAATATATATATATATATATATATATATAATACAATAGTGTATTATGATATTGCTTGGCAAAGAAGTGGGAGAACAACAACAAAAGAACTGAAAAAAAAGCAACTCTGAAAGACTCAGAAAAAGATACAGACATTATGACAGAGTGCAGGGACCGGGTAACGGGGAGGGCATGAAAGGGAAGTGATTCTAGATTAGATGAGAAATGATGTAGGACCTACAGAAAAAGTTTAATACAAAAAAAACATTATATATATATATATATATATATATATATATATATAATATAATACAACAATACTCTGGATTGGTGCAATTGAGGGCCTTTTCATAGGGTAGCCATTGCCCTAATGGAGACCGCACTGAGAATTTGACTATCAGCTTCAAAATGGCTATATTCGGTCTTAAATAAAAAATGACAAGAAAGCACTTGAGTACCAGCATTCCCATTTCCCTACTTTGTGTTCTTTCCAGCTGTGAGCAAGCAGGTTCACACTCCTATCACATTTGTTGCAGTACCATCCCTGGCATAGTGAATCATTTATCTGTGAATTCTAATAGAATTTTCTCCCTTCATTTGCTTTAGAGTCAAGTGTTTGACCACCACAAATGTAACCAGTACATATACTGTACCAATGAATGTTTTACTTTACAAGTTCGAGATTTGACTCTCAGCATCACGCACACACAGACACATGCACACACACAGCATACTTGATGATTTAACAAATAATAATCTGATTACACCATTTAACTCTTTGAACAATATCCAGTCCAGTTAAATTTTTCTCAGTTATTTATCAAGTCATTATAATGGTGAGAAATATTAAAAGGAGTGTAAAATTTCAAAGGTAGAGAACTCCAGGGACAAAACTTCCAACACTATAAGAAACAAACAAACAAAAAATTGGACAGCTTCTGAATTAAAGAATCCTTTTCAAGAATGAAAACTTAAAGAAAATTATCATACTAGAATCTATAAGTAGATATAAAACTTCAATGATACACATAAACTGAATATTTGCTAAGCTGTGTAAAACCATACAATTTTAGTTAACAGAAGGAATTGCTAAAGAAAATTACAAATTGCTAAAAAAAACTATGAATTTTGAGTGCACCCCGTGCGAGGATATTTTACTAAAACAAAGAACAAAAGAAAAGTTCTCCCTCAAAACAATAAAAATTAATTAATCTAACCCGTTTTAATCCCTCTCTCTCTCTCTCCCTCTCTCTCTCTCTCTATATATTAATATATATATATATATATTGAAACTTTTAGAATGTCTATGGTAGCTGGGCGGGTGGTGATGCCTTTAATCCTAGCACTTGGAGGCAGAGAGCAGGCGTATCTGTGTGAATTCAAGGCCAGCCTGGGTCTACAGAGTGAGTTCCAGGACAGCTGGGCTACAGAAGACCCGGTCTCGAAAAGACCAAAAAAAAAAAGTCATATGGTGTTGATTTTCCATATTACTTTTTAAAGACCTTTATTGTTAGTTATTTCTTCCCATACTCTTTTCTGTGTCATGCCCTCTAATTCCTCACACCCATTTCACTTTTTCTAGTCTATTATTCCCCTTCCCCAAATTTATATCTGCATTCTATCTCCCATCCACCAGAAGCCTTCCCTCAATGGCTGTTTACTATAATCCTGACCTGCAAACTACAACTCCTGGACTGGAAAGATATGCCACAAACTCTGTATTCATACAAACATGGGGATAAATGACCAATTTCTGACTGGACTTAAGTTCTGCTCCATAAGATGGAGTCCATACCTGATACTCCTATCAGTGCCAGGAATCTGTGAATAGATAGGACATAGGTGAGAATCCTCTATTATTTCTGCTAAGCATCATACTGAACTGAATTCTAAAGACTTATAATACCCAAAGATTAATGCATCTCTCAAATCTCACCAGAGAGATTCTTACTCGGTAGATGTTGATTAACACAGAGACCCTCAATTTGTCAAGTGCAGAGAATAAGAGGCTTTAAGGTACTTAGCTTTGACTAAGACAACTATTTCAAATGTCAACCTCCTATGGCTCCAGAAATCATTGCAGAAGATGGTGGGGAAAAGAGTGTAAGAGCCAGAGGTGTTGGATGACTACAAGGAAACAGAGTTTGCCAGACACCTGTGCACTAATTCATATGAATTCCCATCAATGGAGACAGCATGCACAAATAAAAGACCTACTCACACTCCAGCTGGACAAAATCCCAGCAGAGAGGTATGGAACAAGCCCTGACTCTGAGGAGTTATTGGCAAATCATAGCTATGGGAAAGAGGGTCATTTTTTTTAAGCCTGTTATGATGGGTAGGTTAACCAGATTTTAGTGGATAGATCCACACACAAGCACACATAAATGTATATCAGTACAAAAAATTGACTTGCTAGTCCTTAAATATATAATATATATAATAGATGTGAATTTATATCTAATAATATAATATATTTAATAGGGTATATGAAATTGGATGGGGAGAAATAAAGGAGAATATGTATAATTTAATTATGATTAAAATCTGTTTATTTTTCAAAAACAATGCCTAATATTGAAATGTCAGTAATATTTAGTCTGAAAAGCTCAAATTGTAATTGATTTGAACGGGATTTACTAAGTTATGGTGAATATTATGTGAAACCAGAAACCTATGTACTAGTATAAAGAAAGAAGATAAAATTATGTGTGTGGGGGGCTGGAGAGATGGCCTAGTGGTTAAGAACGCTGACTGCTCTTACAGAGGACCCGGGTTCCATCCCCAGCACCCACATGGCGGCCAAGAACCGTCCGAAACTCCAATTCCAGGAGAATTCCAGTTCCAGGGGAATCCGACACCCTCTTCTGACCTCGGCTGCATTGCACGACACGGGTGCCCAAACGTGCATGCAGACAGTACATTTATACACATACAAAAATAAATTTTTAAAAAATTTAAAAACATTATGTGTGTGGATATGTGTGTGTGTGTGAAGGAATGTGTGTGTAATACATAGGCTCTATTTTACAACTTTATGCTCTCCTGATATGTGTATGCATCTCCTGGATAGTTCATTATAAAGTACCTAGGGAAATATGAAAACTGAGCCGGGCGTGGTGGCGCACGCCTTTAATCCTAGCACTTGGGAGGCAGAGGCAGTAGGATCTTTGTGAGTTCAAGGCCAGCCTGGTCTACAGAGTGAGTTCCAGGCCAGCTGGAGCTACAGGGATACCCTGTCTCAAAAACACACACAAATAAATAAATAAATAAACAAACAAATAAATAAATAAATAAATAATATGAAAACTAACACACATGAATATGTTGAGCAGACTGTAAGGGGCTGCATGATCACGAGATACATTTTAATAATCTCTAATAAGTAGAATAACATATACACTAATAAGAGAACTACTACAATGTGGATCACTGATGAATAATTAGTCTCATCAACAAACTGGATTTGAAAGTACTAAAAGGCAAAATACTTAGTGATTGTTAGAACGCATGTGGCTTCCCCAACTAGGACATCTTTCTCAAAATACAGATTCAGATTACAAGAATCTTTCATAATCTGAAATATATTTAATGAGATTGTATATTTTTATCTACATACCATAGAAGTGTGTATAGCATAACTTTTATAAATTTCATATTCTAGAGATATTTTCACATATGTATTGCAAGTGTTTATTGGAAGCTTCTTGTCACAAATTTTATTATATTAAAGATTGGAATGTACAAGTTTGGAAGCAAAAGATCAAGCAATCAGCAATTGTAAAAATTATGTCCTCTTTCATTAGATTGCCTGTTCTAGGACAGTTCAATCTAACTATTTTGTGCTGTAAGCAGCAGCCATTTTAATTTGCAGCATTGTGTCATGAGATGGAATTGGCAATGCTTCATATGTTGATGCCGCTGTTGTTAATATATTCCACTGGTAATACAGGAATTCATGTTGACGAAAACTGAAAGGACAAAACAGTACCAACTATTTTTGGTGGTTTTAGTCAGCTACTACAATATGCAAGGAAATCAAAGGCCTTGGTGAACGACGTCTACATATTATGTTTACCAATGTACTATGTGCCAAGCTTCTAATTTTCACATGCAAAATATCCAATGATAAAGGCATTAAAATAAAACTTTCTTATAATTACTATATAAAATGATTTAGTTATATTTTTAGGGGCCAGAGAGATGGCTCAGTAATTAAGAGAACTTGCTGTTCTGAAAGAAGATCCTTTCCCAGAAGTCACAAAACCACCTACATGCTCTGCAAAAAAACTGTCTGTAATTCAAACAAAAAACTGCTCCAGAAAATCATATGTCCACTTCGGATTTCCCTGGGCATTGCACACACAATGCACCTGCAAACATGCAAGGCAAAACATTCATACATATAAAATATATATAAACAAATAGATGTAAAGAGAATAAATTATTTAATCACGTTTGAGAAAGGGTAACCCTCCAGAGTCTAGTTAGACCTACAACTCACTATAAAGCCCAAGCTGGTCTTTCCCTTTTGGTGGTTACTCGGCCTCCTAATTGTCGGTGTTAAGGGATGAGATACCACACTTGGTTTGAAAACTATTTTATGTAATGGAAATATTCTTTTTTAAAGTAAATTTCCAGCTTTTATTATTTCTTTGATTATTAAATTTTGATTTATCAAATTATTTCTTTTGACTCTTTTGAAACACATAAAATTTACAAAATAGTTCCATATATATTATACAATATATACAAATAATGATATTTGGCTGTTTACAAAAATTGTAATACTTTCTGTTAAGCTACAATTTGATAAATATGCATATTTTAAATATTTTTACTGAAGTTTTGTGCATTTCATACATCATTTCTCATTCCAGTCTAGACTCATCTCCACTTCCATGCCTCCCACCCCACCAGAGTTCATGCACCTTGCCATTCCTACCCTATATCATTTTCTGATACTTTTGAAGGTTTTTCAAAACAGAGGATTATTTTTCTTAGGGAACTTTACTATTTTAGTTGGTTCCCTGTCTCAGCAGTTCCTGTGCTGTTGTTCCCTACAATCCGTATTGCTTCAATATATGCATATATGTGTATATATTGAATATATATTATCTTCTGTCTTTATATTAGTACATAGGTTTCTGATTTCACATAATATGCACCATAACTTAGTAAATCCCATTCAAATCAATTACAATTTGAGCTTTTCAGACTAAATATTACTGACATTTCAATATTAGGCATTGTTTTTGAAAAAAAAACCTATACAAAAATTATATCATCTGTACACAAACTGTCATTTCCATATCTTGTTTCAATAATCACATGTTTTTCTTTTTAATTTTATATTACTCTAAAATATGGCTACATATCCTCCACCCATATAGCAAGATTACAAAGTCTAACAATAAGTGGTGGATTAATTCCACAGCCCCTTAAGGGATTTACATTATCAGAGCACAACTGCTTTCTTTTTTGTTTTCACATAAATTTGTTTTATTTTTTATATCAAATCTAGACCCGTGCCCCCCCATTCCCCACCCCACCAGAGTTCATGCATTCGCCAAACATGCTTTTCATCTCTTCTCAGTCTTTCTCAATATCTCCATGAGGAAGTTGACTGCTTTGAGCAGAAGTTCACTGTTTCAGTCAGTTTCTTGGTGCAGTCCTTTCGTTGTTGTTGTTTTTTTCCAAAGCACACTCCCAACTGCTTGGACAAAACCTAAGGGGCCATGCAAAAGAAATACTTACATCTAGGCAATTGGCACTAGCATCCACAGATGAGGGATACCATTCATCGTTTGTTTTTCTGGGACTGTGTTACTTCCACTCAGCATGGTGTCCTCTAGCTCCAGCCATTTTCCTGCAAAGCTCATGATTTCGTCTTCTTTACTGCTGCATAGAACTCCATTGTGTAGATGTACCACATTTTCTCTATCCACTCATCAGTTGAGGGGCACTGGGTTTGGTCCAGCTCCTTTGCTATTGTGAAAAGACTGAAATAAACATACCGTGCATGTATCTCTGTGGTGGGGTGAGTCTTGAGGGTAAATGCCCAGAAGTGGTAGGCTGGTCAGGTAGCAAGTTCATTCCAAGTCTCCAAGGGTTCCCACACTGCTTTCCATAGTGGCGTACGAGTTTACATTCCCACCAGCAGTGGATGAGTATTCCCCTTTCCCCACAACCTCTCCACTGTGGTAACCATTTGTTTTCTTGATCCTAGCTGGCTATTGGAGTAAGATGATATTAAAGTGGTTTTGATTTGCATTTCCTTAATGATTAGTGATGTTGAACACTCAAGATGTTTCTCAGCCATCTCTAATTCCTCTTGTTTAAGTCTCTGTTCAGCTCTTTGCTCCATCTATTGACTGGGTCATTGTTTTTTTTTTTTTTGTTTTGTTGTTTTTTGTTTTTGTTTTTTTTTTTTTGTTATTTCAGTAGTTTATATATTCTGGAAATCAATTCTTTGTCAGATGTTTCTTCAGTGAAGGTTTCCCTCCCCCTCTGTGGGATTTCCCTTCACTTCCTTGATTGTTTCTTTTGATGTACAGAAGCTTTGAGTTAATGAGTCCCATTTGTCAATTGTCCACCTTAATTCTTGAGCAGCTGCTTCTGATTTAGGAATCTTTTCTACGCCTATGTCTTGTACTCTGCTGCAAACTTTTTTTTATGCCCAGGTTTTGGGGGGTTTCACTTGAGGTCTTTGATCCACCTGGAATGGATTTTTGTACAGGGCGAGAGGTAGGGGTTTAATTTCATTCTTCTCACAGTGGTGATCCAGTTTTGCACACCACTTGCTGAAGATGCGTCTTTTCTCCATCGTGGATTCTTGGCCCCCTTGTCAAATATAAGATGCTGAAATTGTATGTGCTCAGATTTGGATCTTCAGTTTTGTTCCATTGATCAACAGGTCTGTTTTTGTGCCAATACTAGGCTGTTTTTATGTCTATAGCCCTCTAGTATAGTTTGAAGTCTGGTATAGGGATCCCCCCTGTGTAAACTCTTTTCACTCAGGGTTATTGGCTATTCAGGGTATTTTGTTTTTCAAATGAATTTAAGCACTTTTTTCCCCCAAGCCGTGAAGAAACTCTTGGGGATTGATTGGAATGCATTAAATCTATAAGAGAGTTTCGTAAAATGGACATTTTTACAGTGTTAATTTTCCCAATCCATGAGCATGGGAGGTTTTTCCATCTTCCAATGTCTTCTTCAATTTCTTTCTTAAAGGTTTAAAATTTTGTTGTAGATATCTTTGTGGTCTTTGGTTAGGTTTGTTCCTAGGTATTTTATTGTTATTGTGGCTATTGTGAGTGGAAGGTCTCTTTGAATTCTCTCTCCAGTTGCTTGTTTTGGTGTAAAGAAAGGCCATTGATTTTTTTTTATTTTTATTTATTTCGTATGTGTATGAATTGTGTCTGCATGCGTCTGTGTAACCCGTGCCGTGCAATGCCGGGAGAGTCAGAAAGGGTGTCGATTCCCCTGGAACTAGAGTTCTCCTGAGATTGGAGTTTCAGACGGGTCTCAGCTGCCATGTGGGTGCTGGGATCGAACCCGGGTCCTCTGTAAGAGCGGTCGGTGGCTCTTAACCATTGATTTTTTTTAAGGTTAATTTTGTATCCTCCACTTCCTGAAGCTGTTAATAGTTTCAGGAGTTTCCTGGTGGAGTTTTAGCACCTTATATCATACATGCAAAATAGGGATAGCTTTATCTCTTTTCAATTAGTACCCTTTAAATTTCCTTTCTTGCCTATTGCTCTAGCAAGTGTTTCAAGTCAACTATGTTGAAGTGAGTGTTGACAGGGCCGACCTTGCCGAGTTCCTACCTTTAAAGGGAATGTTTCTGTCATTTCCCCATTTAGGATGATATTGGCTGTGTGTTTCCTGTATGTGGTTTTGATTACATTGATGAATGATCCCTCCAATCCAATTCCTTCTAGGACTTTAAGCATGAAGAGATGCTGGATTTTGTCAAAGGCTTTTTCAGCATCAGTTGTGATGATGGTGTGGTTTTTGTCTTTCATTCCATTTATGTGTTTGATGATGTTTATGGATTTTCATATGTTGAGCCATCCCTGCATCTCTGGTATTAATCCAACTTGGTCATGATGGATGATCTTCTTGATGTGGGTCTGTATGCGATTTGCCAGTATCCTATTTAGGGAATTTTGGCATCTGTGTTCATTAGGGACATGGATCTATAATTCTCCTTTTTAGTTGTATCTTTGCCTAGTTTTGGTAATAGAGTGATGCTGGCTTCATAGAAGAATTTGGGAGAATTCCCTCTGATTCTATCCTTCTAAACAGTTTCAGTAATAATGGTTGTAGGACTTTTTGAAGTGTTTTATAGAATTCTGTGTGAAACTATGTGGGCCTGGGCTTTTATTACTTGGGAGGTTTCTTATTATATCTTCAATTTCTTCATGTATTATTGGTCTGTTTAAGACGTGGATCTCTTCTTGGTTGAGCTTTGGTGATCCCCAGGATTTCAGATATTCATCCATTTCTTCTAGATTTTCAAACTTGGTAGAGTATAGGTTCTTGAAATATTCCTGTATGATTTTCTGGATCTTTTCCTTGTCTGTTGTGATATTTCCCTTTTCATCACAGATTGTATTGATTTGGAGGTGTTCCTTCTTTCTTTTGGTTAACTGGGCTAGAGGTCTGTCTATCTTGTTTATTCTTTCAAAGAACCAACTTTTGGATTCATTGATTTTTTTGTATTCTTTTCTTTGTTTCTATTTCATTGATTTCTGCTCTGACTTTTGCTATTTCTTCCTGTCTGTTGCGTTTAGGGTTCATCTGTTGTTGCCTCTCAAGTGCTTTTACCTGTAGTGTTAGATCATTCACTTGTGTTGTTTCTGTTTTTCTAATGTAGGCTCCCAGGGCTATAAACTTCCCTCTTAGGACTGCTTTTAAGGTACCCAATAGGTTTTGTTGTGTTGTATTGTCATTGTCATTCAGTTCTAGGAATGCTTTTATTTCTTTCTTTATCTCGTTCAGGGGAGAAGTATATAACATTGATGTTGCTCGGTTTGCCTTACAACTCAGTGCTTGGTGCCAGCATACACAAATGAGGGGTGCTATTTGTCTTTTGCTTTTCTGGATCTGTGTTACTGCACTTAGCATAATATCTTCTAGTTCCATCCATTTACCTGCAAAGTTCATGATGCCAGTTTTCTTTACAGCTGCATTGAACTCCATTGTGTAGATGTGCCACATTTTCTCTATCCACTCATTGGCTGAAGGGCATTTGTCTTGGTTCTAGCTCCTCCTATTGTGAAGAAAGCTGCAATGCACATAACTGTGCATACATCTCTGTGGAAGGATGAGTCTTGTGGTTATATACCCCAGATTGGTATGGCTGAGTCAGGTCATAGGCTCATTTTGAGTCTTTTCATGGTTCTCCATACTGATTTCCATAGTGGTTGCATAAGTTTAAATTCCCACCAGCAGGGGATGAGTGTTACCCTTTCCCCAAAACCTGTCCAGCATTTTGTATCATTTGTTTTCTTGATCCTACCAGTCTTGTCAGAGCGAAATGATATCTTAAAGTGATTTTAATTTGCATTTCCTTAATTACTAGCAATATTAAACATTTTTTAAAATGTTTCTCAGCCATTTTTATTCTCTCATTTGTGAAGTCTCTGCTCAGATCTTTCCTCCATCTTTTGAGTGAGTCATTTGATTTCTTCTTTGCTTTTTGAGTAGTTTATATGTTCTGGAAGTTAATGCTGTGTCAGATGTATCATTGGTGAAGGTTTCCTCCTACTTTGTGCATTTTCTCTTCACTTCACTGACTGCTTCTTTCACTGTACAGAAGCTTTTGAGTTTAACAAGGTCCTGAATATTCTTAATGTATTATTAAGATGTTACTACCAAATTTTGCAAAGTTGAAATCAATACACATATATGTAAATAAGCACAAATATATGTTTTGAGACATGGCCAGTTCATGAACGTTTCTATATTTCTCTGAAGGAATGCTATTAAGTCTTTTAAATTTCTACTCAAAATCCTCAGTTGTATATTATTGTATGTATATATATATATATATATATATATATAATCCCTATTTTTCTTTCTCATCTAATTCTGTCAAAACATTTTCATTAAGAATTACATTCTAATTTTTGAGTAAGCAGGATTGATGTGATGAATCTTAATATAATTAAGAACATGCAGCAATTAATTATGTTTTTGTTATATATTTAAATTTATATTTTAAATATTTGAATACATAGTCAAATATTTCAGTCAAATCCCAGCTCACAATTTGACTTTTTTCCTGTTCTTTAATGAAAAGAATGTTACAATTCACATCAAAATATTTATAGATGTAAAACATCTATAAATAAGTTGCCTTTTCTAATTTTCTCAAAATCATAATCACATTCATTTTCTATAGTCTATATCTAATGTAATTCTTTTTTAATTAATTAATTTATTATTTTTATGTGTATGAGTGTACTGCTGCATGTAGGTTGGTGCACCCATGTCCTGCAATGCTGTGGAGGTGAGAAGAGGGCATCGGATTCCCCTGGAACTGGAGATAAAGATGGTTCTTAGCCACAATGTGGGTTCTGGAAATCAAACCCAGGTCCTCTGCAAGGGAAGTCGGTGCTCTTAACCACTGAGCCATCTCTCCAGCTCCTCTAATGTAGTTTTATACCTGAACTTCTCACTTCTAAATTTCTTCAACTGTGATATAATACTTTTTTCCACCATTGTAAAATTTGTGTCAAGTAATTCTCTAGAGGTCACATTCATGCCTTCTTGTCAGTCCTGTCCATGCTGAACAAATATACTTAAATTTCCATTAATACTTCTATCTTATGTGATTGTTATCCTATGTTTTGCTGTGTTCCACTTGGTGGTTGACTAATCATGTCTTCACCTAATCATTATCATGCTATACTCAAGCTACTGGAAAATCCATGCATTGAACTGATAACTTCTTGTCCACATTTATTGGTACTATTTCTAAAGACTTTTGACATCTTAAGGAATTTTCACTAACAATTGTAATAAATTTACTTTTAAGTCTTTGTCAGAAACAAATTTGTTTTGTATTTCTTTTCTATCTACTTCTCTTGGTGTGGTGGTTTGAATGAGTGTCCCCCATAGGCTTTAAGTATTCAGACATTTTGTCTCCAGTTGGCGGCATTGTTTTTGGAGTCTTAGAAGGTGTGGCCATGCTAGAGGAAGTATGTCACTGGGGGCAGGCTTAGTGAGTTTAACAAGCCTCGTGGTCTCCATTTGCTCTCTTTCTGCTTCCTGTGCTCATTGCGAGATGTGACCCTCAGCTTACTGCTCCAGCTCCAGCTGCCATGCCTCCCACCACAATGGACTCTAATTCCCTGGAACTGTCAATCCTAAGCTCGAATAAACTCTTCCTTTTAGAGGTTCCTTTGGTCATGGTGTTTTATCACAGCAACAGAAAAGTGACTAATACACTTGGTTTCCAGATACTAGCCTTTTGTTGGTATTTTGTCCAACAACAGACATCATGCCTAAACCTCTTCCAAGGCTGAACTAATACTCCCCTTATCCAAACAGAAATAAAAATTCTTTTGTTGCAAAGACTTATCTGAGGAATTCTACAGCATTGTTTTCACAGCTCTTTCTTTATTAATGCATCAAAATACCAGTTGACTTGCCTTGTGGAGGTAATCTCTCTTTGGGAAGTTATCAAATCCACATCGTAAGAAAAGCATGGGGAGTAGGAATTGTTGAGGTCCCGTTGATAAATGAAAGTTTATATATTCAGTTTCTCAGTCAAAATAAATTATGAAAATGTATAAAATGTTTAATTTTATTTATATATTTTATTTTTAAATTTATTTTTACTCCAAATATTTGAGTTTATTTTACTGCAAATATTTGCCTGCATGTATGTAACTTTACCATGTGCACATATAATGTCCTCAGAAGTTAGAAAAGGACCTTGGATCCTCTTGAATGGGAATTATGAATGGTTATTAGCTGCTATGTTAGTACTGGGAACCAAACTTAGATCCTGTGTAACAGTAGTCAGTGTTTTTAACTGCTGAGATGTCTGGGAAATGAACATGCGTTTTCATTCAGAACAGCCAGTTCTCTTAACTACTGAGCCATCTCTCCAGCCCTTAAAAGTATAACTAAATAATTCTAGTTCAACATTATAAGAATGTTTTATTATTTAAGTGTCTTTATCTTTGGATATTTTGCATGTGAAAGAGAAGCTTGGCACTGGTAAGCATGATATGTAGACATCTTTCACCAAGGCCTTTAATTTCCTTGTGTATTGTGGTAACTGATTAAAAATATAAAATATAGTTGTATTATTTTGTCCTTTCAGTCTTGCACCAAGAGCTCCTGTATCACCAATGGACTATATTAACACTAACAACATCAACATATGAAGCATTGCCAAATTCCTTTCTCATGACACTTTGTGTGGATTGAGCAGAGACCTTCCTTTGTGACTTCTTCACTGTTCTGCTGCCACCCAATGATTTTATCCCTTCTCTCCACAGTTGTTGCCATAATCAAGAATTGTGCAGTGAAATGTTTTGCATATGTATGCAATTGTGTGGTATTATTATATAGACATGTATATAAACATATATGTGTGTGTTTGTCTCCATAGGATTGGATACATGTGTGTTAAATTTCATATGCATATGTATGTAAAGACCCAAGGTTGATGTCAGAGGTTCTCCTTGTTTGCTCTTCATTTCACTTACTTAGTGAGGCATGGTCTCTCACTGACCCAGAGCTTGCCAATTCTTGCTAAAGTAGTTATTCAGCTTGCATTGGGATCCTTGGTCTCTATTCCAGAGTGCTGTGATTAAAGTCTTCTTCCATGTATTTATTTGTGTTGTCTAACATGATATGCCCTAGCCGTATATTGAACTGGAACATTGGACAGTTAAAACAGTACAATTAAAGTCACTGATTTCTTAAATGTTGTAGCTTTCTGTTAAAAGTCATAATATGTTTATTTGCATTTCGCATTTAGTTGACTGCATTCACAAACACTCATCCACATGCTAAGATATAGTTCTAAGATTCAAAAATTATAGTCAGAAATCACTCTAACTTACAGGAGTATATAAATAATTTTAAATTAAAATATAAGACATAAATGTGCACATTATTTCCCTTAAATTCATGATGGTGAAATTGAGTGGAAAATTCAATTATGTGCTATTTATTTAAAGGAGAGATAGAAACAAAGGGAAAACCAAAGAAAGAGATCAAGAGGAAAGGAAAAAGAAAAAATATAAGGCAGAAAGTGAGACATAAGAAAGAAAGACAGTTGACTTTACTGGATACTGTATATTGCCACCTCATTAGTTTTCTATTGCTCTGTGACAAATTACAAAGAATGTAGTAGCCTGAAATAGCACCCGCTTATTGTGTTACTTTGTTTTCCTGCTGTCTGTTTCCTGGGGACTGTGCTTAGCTCCAGGAGTCTTTTCCCAACAACACAGATTATGTCTTCCAAGGAAGTAGAAAAACGTGTCTCTGGAAGCTCTCAGCCTCAGCAAAGGCAGTGAACCTGCAGAGCATGAACTCCCGAAAGCCAAAATAGATGGCATTGCTGCTGAGCTAATGAGGACCCAACATTTGATATGAAGGCTTTTCTGGCCTGAAAACCTTCAAGATTTTCTTGATGGAGACACGGATAGGGAATGCAGATGTTAAAAACAAATGTTAGCATAAATGTTGGACAATCCTGCCTATACTTTCTCCCTGTGTTCTTGACTTCCATCTCCACTTTTCCCAATTTAGTAGCCAGTAGATGTGAAATTTAGGTCTGTCAGAATGCAAGACCAAAGCCACATGCACCATCTGAGTATGCTAAGGAGTCTCAGGGATCAAGGTATAAAGATGCCAGTTTCTTATTGCATATGGCTGGCAATTGTCCATCTTATCCAGAGTGGTAGATATCAATATATGAACACTTCATTTTAATTGGGGGTGAAGAGTTGACTCAGCAGTAAGCCTACGTATTGCCCTTTCAGAAGACCAGAGTTTATGTCCCAAAAGCTATTTAGAGTAGCTCACAATGGCTTTTGTGCAGCTATTTAAGATCTGATGCCCCCTTCTGACCCATATGCATATCTGCATGAATTTGCTGTCCAGACACACTCAAACAGGTTTATTTAAAAACATAACTCACACACACACAAAAACAAAAAACAAACAAAAGGCAAAACTGGACATGATGTGTTAGAGCAGAGTTTTAGATATTATTAAGACCTGCTGAATGAAAAAAAAAAAACTCAAATGAAAATAACAAATTTAAAAAGACTGAGCATAAATACACATGCATTTAATTCCAGTACTCTGGAGGCGGAGGGCTTCCCTGTGGATCTGAAACCCCACTGATCTCATTGCAAGCTGCAGACCAGCTGGGTGTACAGGGACTCTCCTTTAAAAAATCAAAACCTGAGCCGGGTGTGGTGGCGCACACCTTTAATCCTAGCACTTGAGAAGCAGAGGCAGGTGGATCTTTGTGAATTCAAGGCCAGCCTGGTCTACAGAGTGAGTTTCAGGACAGCTGGGACTACAGGGAGATTCTGTCTCGAAAAAGACAAAAAAAAATCAAAACCTGGGCTTGGAGAGATGGCTCAGTAGTTAAAAGCACCTTCTGCTCTTGCAGAGGACCCAGGTTTGATTCCCATCACCCACATGGCAGCTAAGAACCGTCTTTAACTCCAGTTCCAGAGGAATCTGATGCCCTATTCTGACCTCCATGGCATTGTACCATACAACCTACATGCAGACAGTAAACTCATACAAATAAATAAATAAATAAATAAATA
This sequence comes from Rhizomys pruinosus, assembly GCA_009823505.1. Lineage (NCBI taxonomy): Eukaryota > Metazoa > Chordata > Mammalia > Rodentia > Spalacidae > Rhizomys > Rhizomys pruinosus. Next base: position 328,153 of record VZQC01015695.1, on the reverse strand, counting down.
AATAAATAAAAATATTTTAAAAATCAAAACTAAAGCATGTCAAAACAAAAATAAATTAAACCTACCATTACTTCTATTTTATCCAATAAGAATATGTTACATTAAATAGTGTCTACATATCTAAGATGTCTTCCTAGAAGATTTCATTTTATTGTTTTACTTTACAGCATAGCAGTAACAAAATCCCCAAATTTCTTTCTTTTCTTTTCTTTTGTATCAGCAATTTTTGCAAGATAACAAATTCCTGAGGTTCAACTGCACAAAATCAGTTATTTCAATTCCTTAGAAAATTTGCAATATCAGATCTTTGTGTTTTCCCCAATGAAGAAAATTTGTAACATAAGTTGTAAAAGCATATTGTCTACAGAATTACATTAAAACTTTATGCTTTCATTTTGAAAGTGGCACAGAAAGAATGAGAACATAAATGAGGACTAAAGTTTTCTTACTGCTATTTATGTCTATTCGACCAAAACAATTCAAATAACAAAGTCATAAAATTGCCAGGAAAAGTTCATCTTTCTTTTGATACAACTACGGGGAATATTATGCATCAAGTTGTGCACACTGGAATGTTTTTCATTTAAACCCCAAAGCCTTCAATGCATAATGATTAAAAGTTCTCTTTAAAAGATGTGTAAACACAATTTTAAAACCATTCTAACAATGGTTTAAGAGATTCATTTGCCTTTTGGCAGTGAGAACTGTATAATGTTTTCATAGTACATTGTACTTTCTGCAATAATTGTGTAAGAACTTATAAAACATCTTCGCTATGTTGTTCTGCATAACCAAAGCTGGAACATTTTACTTCCATGTCATTCTTCAATAATTTCTGGATATAAACTTTTAAAATTGAAGAGTTTTCTCACTGTTTGTGGGTTTGTGAATAGTTACAAATTTACTTTTTGATTCCACAATGTATACATTATGCTAAAATTTAGGAAGATTTAATTAATTTGGAAAATGTACTGATTAAGATATATCATGCAGTAAGAAAGTCCTTCAGAAAACTAATCTTGCATAACTAAGGGATTGCTTTTAGCATTTTCTACCTGTGGTTTTCCTCTTTCAGATTTAATCTTTATTTCTACTTTGTCCCTGAACTTTCTTTTCAATATTTGGTTAAAATTCCATTTGAGAATGCTTTAAGAAAGACTGCATCTCAGGACACTTAAACCTCTAACATTAATTTATCATATTTCTGAGTTCTAGAAGATCAAGATGATGGTATCAGCAGAACTGGTTTATTCTGAGGTCTTCACATGGCTTTTGATAGTCAACATCTCCCTGTGTTTGTGCATGTAATTGTTCATGTGTGTGTGTTTACTTGCTCGTTGATAGAACTACCTGTCACCAGGGTATGATGGTGCATGCAAGTAATCACAGCATTTGAGAAGAAGAGGCAAGAAGATAATGGTTTTAAGGCTATCTCATGCACACAAGACCCTATCTAAAGCTGTATCATATATTTATAGTGATAATAAAATAAAAATGGATTCATTCATGGTGGTTTAGAACCCATCTTAAGGACTTTATCATAGTATCATACAAAAGACTCAAGCTTCAAGTATGTGGAATAGAACTGCAGGACTTCAACATTTGACTCAGGAAATCTTCTAATTTGGCCCCTAACACTATATTTTATAGAAAAACAAGAGAGGTTCAAGAGAACATTAATTAAATAACAGCTTTTGTGATGGTTAATCCTGGGTGTCAACTTGACTGGACTAAGGGTCTTCTGATTGGACCGCCTCAACCCAGATGGCCCACCCCAAATGTGGGCATTACCTTCTGCCGGCAGGCAGTATTTAAGGCCACGGCAGAAGGAGCTGGTCCCTTCTTTTCTCCTGCGGCTTGCCTCTCTCATCTGGTGAGTTTGTCTTGCTGCTGTGATCAACCTTTCGGATTCCAGCGTGTACTGAGACTGGCAGATCTCCTGGAATTCATTCGGGCCTTCAGCACTGGATTGGGACTACTGAGACATCCAGCCTTGCGGACTGAGCAGTTCCTGGATTCTCTCGGCCTTTCCAGTGTGGTGCAGCTACTGTTGGACTCCTTGAACTCTGTCACGTGAGCAAATCAATAAATTGTATATAGCTATATATTCATCCTGTTACTTCTGTTTCTTTAGAGAACCCTGACTAATACAGCTTTGTAATGAAAATAGTCTGAAATATTGAAACATAAAAGAAAATATCAAAAAAAGAAAATACTAATTTAGAGTTTTCAGTTCATTAATTACTTCTAATAGTATAAATTAAACTATCACCTGTATCTTAGACATTTTCTACCAATAGAAATTCCAAAGTAAATGAAAGAGAAAACACATTAAAAACAAACACATATTAAGTTCAAATATAAGTATTTTATAACTATATCAGGTATAGGTAACTATCATATTGTTTTTAAATTTATTATATGTTTGTGCTGGATAGATTTAGTGTCAACTTGACATGCCTGGGTTGAGGGAGCCTCAATTGGAGAATTGGCTCCATTGGATTGGCCTGTGGCCACATCTGTGTAATATTGTCTGATTGTCGAGCAGTGTGGGAGGACCCAGCCCACAATGAGTGGTGCCACCCTGGGCAGGTTCTTGTGTACAGTATAAGAAGTCAGGCTGGCTGGGCATGAGCCAGGGGAGCAAGCCAGTGAACAGCATTCCTCCATGGCCTGTGCTTCAGCTCCTGCCTCCAGGTTCCTGCCCTGAGTTCCTGCCTTGGGCTCCCTCAGTGATGAACTGTGACCCAGGAGATGTAAACTGAATATACCCTTTCCTCCTCAAGTTGGTGTCAGTCAGAGTGTTTTGTCACAGCAGTGGAAGACAAACTAGAACAATGTTTAAGGAGCTAATTTAATAGCACTGCATTTAAAAGATTTGTTAAATCTAATGCATTATAGTATTCATAAAATGAAATAATCATATTAATTTGAATAATTAATGTAAATCATAAATGAAGTATATTTTGTTTCAATTAAATAATGAATCACTTAAAAATTAGATGTATAGCAACTTTAAATACTAAATATTGGTGATATTCTTATCAATTTTAAGTAGTTGAATAACTATATTATTTTTTATTCTTTTTGTTTGTTTATTTTTTAAGAGATTCTACAATATAAGAGCACAGTTGTTTTCAGATCACATTGACGTTGCTCAGTTTGCCATAAAATTAGGTAATTAGTGCTAGCATCCACAGATGAGGGATACCGTTCATCATTTGTTTTTCTGGGACTGTGTTACTTCACTTATTTTTTTAATATTTTAACAAAATACATATATATGTATATGTGTGTATACTGATGTGTATATATTTTTAAAGCAGCTTCCATGGAAATACCTTTCAAACTCTTAGAAGTTACAGGTTAATAAATCCGAATCCCAGTGCTTGATGTTGGATTCTTAAGAGTTTTTACCCAGGATCACATCATAGGCTCTCACACCAATACTTTGCTTCCCATGAGGAGTAAACAATAATAACATTCTTGAAGACAAGGTACATTATAGGCAAAGTGCACAGAGAGATAAAGCTAGGACTGAGAAGGAAACTTTTTCCTGATGGCTGTCCATCAGTCTGCCAGGAGACAAACTGTAGGCTCTTGTGGGAGAAAAGTCATTAAAGATCTGACCCAGCTATGGATCCTGTGTGTTACGATACTGACCTGTAAGACTGTGTACTACAATATTGACTTCTCAGACAAGATATGTCCACTAGTGCATGGTATCATGACTGTTCTAAGGGTATTAGTTGCTTCCTGATCAGATCTGAGGCCTGTCCCATGTCAAAGAATACATGCCTGTTACTATAATCCTGGTCAAAATCCTATTTCGACATCACAGGACCTGTGCAAGAATTTACTACTGATAATTTATTAAATGGATATGGAGTTAAATTGTCTTCTAAATACTTATGTTTCCACCCAAATCTGGTGCATCTCTCAGCCTCATGTAGAGAAGCCTCTCTAGGAAGCAAGCAACTGTCAAATCAATGGCTGTAGCATGGATTGTCCTCTGAAAAACTACCAAAGGACATTAAATGACTTCTCCCGAAGCTTAAGGGCACCTGCTTGTCTGTGATTATAAATTTGACTGTTGAATGGGAAAAGGAGGAGCCAGGAGTTTAGCTACCCCTCCCAACCACCCACTCAGGCTTGGCTGTATGAGGGCTAGGGGCTAAGGGTGTATAACTGGAGCAATCCATGGGGAGAGAGGAATTCTCTGTCTCTTGCCAGTCTGAGCAGTTGTCAGTAAGTCACGGGATCTAAGCCTGGATGTGGGTATTCAGGTGCAGCCGTAGAAGGGGGAGGGAGACTCTTCTGTAAGTAACCTCTCACCTACTGCTCTAATATTCCAAATATACTCCCTAGGAACCTTTAAACTGTGGTTTGGTGGAATTCATATTTCATTTTGCTGTAAGGTGAAGAGTGGAAGAGAACTGACATTGTTTGAGCCTCTGGGAGGGAATTTTAGCAACAATTGTCTTTGTCTAGCAAAATACAGCAAACTTATGACCAGTTATTTGAGAAAAGCACCTGTATTGTGCCTGATGTGGGGATGAAGACCAACAACCAATGCAAAAAAGGGTGACAGGAGAGTGGGCAGAGGGAATTTTGACAAAGTGGGCTATCCCCATAGGCCTGGTGAGGGTAGCAGCCTTGGTTTGGATAGTACAGTGGATGCCGAGATGTGTAACTAGGGTAGGACCTCCTAAGCAGATGATGTTGGTGGGTGAAATCCGGGACATCAATCCAATTGTAGGCAGTACGGGGTGACACAAGTGCTTTAGTGGTAGGATCTGCCACGTGTGTATGGAGATGCATTGAGGATGGCAGAAGATCCAGAATAAACTTTGCAAGTCCTGGGAATAGTGCACCAGAGGCAAAGGTATCAGTGAGCATCTGTGGGGACAGCCTGGTCACTGCTATGGCTGATAAGAAATCTTTTCCTAGTGGAGTTGGTAGCCCAGACAGAGACTGAAGATATTGCAGAATTAGAGGAAGAGAGGGATATGAGGATATGAGGCTGGTTTCTTTGCTACTGACTTCTGACTTTGCTGGAAAATTGGATAAAAGAGAAAAAGAAGTGTTAACCTGCCATTTTTATGGATAGAACACCAAAGGGAAAGAAAGCCTAGATCAGAAGGGTAAATCAAGGCCCATCCTGGGATCCCCACACCTGGAACACATAGGAAGAATGAGGTGGTGATTACAAAGGGGGGGGGGTACCGAGAAACAGCAGAAGATGCCCCTCAAGTTGGACCTTTAATGTAAAGAAAGGGAAAAATCCATGAATCAACATGCTGACAGAGGTGTTAACAATAGCCATGTGCAAGAGACTATGGTAATCAGAGAATACTCAGTACCAGAGCTCTTAGAAGCTAGGGAAAACATTCAAACAAGCAATGGAAGAGCCTCCCTAGCCACCTGGCTTGTGAAGCTATGTGGCATGGGGGCAGGTGGAATTATTGTAAGTGCTTCTGAGGCAGAAAAGATAAGCAATAAAACTACTCATCCAGATTTCACAATGTAAGGCAATATGAAGGAAATTGGCCCCTGATGGACTGGTTCATATGAACCATTAGGGATATGTGGTTATCCCCAGCTGGGGTTCCCATGAATACCAGAGACTGAAAAACCAGAGAGGAAAGGCAGGTGCTATCGAGAGAACTAGGCATGAGGGAAGCTGTGTTTGATGCCTCAAACAGAACTGTTTTTACAGGAGAAAATGAAGAAATGGATTAAGTAAGGCCAGGAGACTTGAATGGAACTTTGGTAGCAGTGCTGAGTCCCATGTTTGGGTGTGACCTGAGTGAAGCAGAAGAGGATTTATCTTATTTAAAAGGTTTGGAGCAACATGTAAACTGAGTTCACAAGTTGCTAAAGCAGGGAGACACAGGAGAGAAGGCAGGAAACCAGCCAAAGCATTCATTCCTCCCTCTCCTGAGCACAGATGTGGCTGGATCTGCACAAAGCACTGTTTTCCTGAGACAAAACTGTTGGGCAACCAAACCAAATGCTGTGCCAGAGAGCCTCTGGAGGGTTTTGAGACCAGACAGGCAGTTCACCACAGGAGTGAGACAAGCCAGAGACCAGGAGGTACAGATGGCTCCAGCTGTACTACCTGCTCTGGAGAAAGACAACTGCATGGGATGAGAGTCCCTCGGCCACTCCCCATGAAGGGGTGGTCAAAGTTTTCCATAGGTGAGGGACATAGTGGGCAATAGGAAGACCCATGTTGAATTGAGAACTGATTGGTCTTCCACTAATACATAAAACAATGGGTTCCAGTGGATAGAGTAATACACATATTGATTCATGGCAACTCCCAAAATACCAGGGACAGTGTTTGACAGAAGATGGGTATGGGAATCAGTGGATGGGTAAGGGTGGTGAATATCCAATAGTATAGGCTGCCTGGAGTTGGAAATTGAATCACAGAAACCATCCAGAAACTGGAGAGAGTAGAGAATATCTGCCCTACCCAGAGCCCTTTCAGCAGCCCTGTATGGCCTATCTGGAAGCCAAATGGCTCCTGGAAAATGACTATAGATTACAAAATGTTAAATGAGGTGGTGCCTTCTATCCATGCAGCTATGCAGAACATTGCACTACTAATGGAAAAGTTGTTGCAGGAAATGTGGTCCTTCCATGATGCAGTGGACCTTGCTAATGAATTATTTGCTGTGCTATCCTCTTAGCTGCTGAATTTCAAGGCCAATTTGCCATCACATGGAATGGACGGCAATGGACCTTCAGAGTACTTCCCTAAGCTTATTGCCACAGTCTCAATGTTCGTCATGGGATGGTCGCCTGACACCTGGCCCAGTTACCCTGTTCTCCCTCTGTAAAGTGGTTCCAATATGTAGATGTATTATATAACCTTGAATTCTCAGTGCCTTACCGATTTGGAAGCCAATTTGGGTGACACAAAATAATACCCAAAGGGGAGAGGAACGGAAATCAACCTGCACAAGGTACAAGTCGGGGATAGGGTGGCAAAAGTTTCAGGAATTTTTTGTTCACTTAGGATGCGTGTAATACCCAGCATGGCCGTTGAAAAATGTTACAACAACCTAGACCAAAGCATTTATGGGTATTTTGAGGTATTGGCAAATTTCAATAGCTTGCTTTGGCTTAGGTAATCTGTCTCCTATATGATTTAATAAAAGAGGTGCTATATGGGATTGGTATATAAAGGCTCAAGAGGCCTTTGCACAGACCAAGATACTGGTTAGATAAGCTAAACAGCTGTGTTTCCCAATACCTTGGTATCCTTTCCTCTTGGAAGTCATCAGGAGCCCTCAGTGTTATGGATGTTGTTCATGGCCACAGCAACCCAAGCAGACCATCCTGATTGGATTATGGTCTCAGTCCTGGAAAGGGTCAGAGTCCTGGTACTCAGCTCTAGAACAGCAACTGCTGGAGGTACGCCAAAGCATTGCAACAGCTGGAATCCATTAATGGACCTGCCTCAGTTACTGTAAAATTGAATATCCTAAAATAGGATGAGTGGAGGGCCCTGATAGCCAAGCTTCTGTCAGAGATAGTATAAAACCAAATGCTGGAAAGTTGGCAGTCATATTTACAACAGTGAGGGTTGATATTAGAAAGCCTGATTATCAATGTTATGCAGGCAGTACTAGGACCAGTTTCAAGGCGCCAAGCCTCTCCCTTCACCTCCTGCAGTTGACACTCCAGCAAGACTAGACGGAGGGCTAGAGGAGAATCCCCCAGTTCCTGCTGACCCCTGGTATACTGATGGCACCATCAGCGGAACCAAGCAAGAATGGGTAGCTGTGGCACAAGGATGAAACATGACACCATGTAGGTAGACGAGGAAGAAGGACAGAGCAGTCAGGGGGATGAATTAAGAGCCTTGACCAGTAGCCATCTGTAATGATAGTTGAGTAGTGGTCAAATGCCTAAACTTATGGACAGCCTAATGGGAGAAAGAAAACTGGCAAGAGATGGGATGGCAACTACGGGGACAACAAATGTGGAAGGAAATATATAGTAAGGCTCAGCAGGAATGAGTACCCCTGGTAGTCTGCCATGTCCCAGCCTCCCACCTGACGAGTCCCCTGGGGGAATCAGGAAGCCAATGCTCTTACCAAGGTAAGAGCTATCTGCCTCCATGTTCCTCCAGAAGCAGCTCACTGGATTCATATTAATTCTGGCCACAGGGGAACCAGCACAGGATGAAAAAAAAAAAAAAAAAGCCAAAGCTGCTGGCATTCTGGTAACATGCTCTGTCATTCAGAAGTCTGTCCAGGCTTGTGAGGCTTGTTCTTGTTCACAGCCTTGAAGAAAGGATGCCGTGATGGGCCCCTTGCATAAATCAGCCTTCCTGGTAAGGGACTGGCAAATAGATTACCCTTCACTGGAAGGGCTCCTTCGAGCCAGTGAAGGGTATAAGTATACTCTCACATGTGTGGACAAGGCCACAGGTCTTACAAGCAAGCCACAGGTAAAGTTACTGTTAAAGGCCTTACTCAACTCAGTGGCCTGTATGGGTGCCCAAAGAGATTAATAACAATAGGGACTTCACAATTACTGATGTCGAAACTTGGATTGAGAATAACCATGTTCAATGCTATCTCTACCTTCCCTACAACTCTTCCAGGGTAGGATTAAGTGACAGAAAAGAAAATGGGTTACTAAAAGAACAGTTAAAATCCTTAAATACAGAAGGAACACTTCAGGGATGGAAGAAAACCTTTCCAGAAGCCAAACTATTGTTAAATGAAAATCCTAGTACCAGAGTGGGATTGATCCCTATGAGCTGCTGGCCAGCAAAGCCTTGGCAGTTTCCCAGTAAAGCTACTGCCACAAATGTTATGGCTAGTGGGGAAATTGTTATCTATAGTCCTGCGTAATGATAGACCCTGTGTGTTGCACTATCGACATGTTAACCAAGATATTCTTGCTGGTGCATGTGTGACTTGTCTAGTATGTGTCCAACCAACCAATTTCCAATTGGATTTAAGTCCCACTCCTCTCAGAGAAGAACACATCTTGTACTATAACCCAGGTCGACCTCCAATGGTAGGAGACATTCTAGGCCCCAGCGGGAAAGCCACTGCAAATGTTTTGTTAGATGGATGGGGTGCGGTGCTAAAATACAAATATTTGTGTTTGTGCCCATGAGTTGGGTTATTATAACAGTAAGTGTTTATTTAGAGTTCCTGTTTCTTTTCTATTTGTGTTTCTTTAATGATTTTTTAAAATTTTATTTATTTTTTTATGCATATGAATGTACTGTCTGCATGCAGGTCTGTGCACCTGCATCGTGCAATGCCGCAGAGGTCAGAAGAGGGTGTCGTCGGATTCCCCTGGAGCTGGAGTTCCCCTGGAATTGGAGTTACAGACGGTTCTCAGCCGCCATGTGGGTGCTGGGGATCGAACCCGGGTACTCTGCAAGAGCAGTCAGTGCTCTTAACTGTTAGGCTACCTCTCCAGCCCTCTCTTTGTGTTTTTTTTTTTTTAATTTTATTTATTTATGAGCATGAATGTTCTGTTTGCGTGTAGGTCTGTGCACCCGTGTCGTGCAATGCCGCGGAGGTCAGAAGAGGGTCTCGGATTCCCCTGGAACTGGAGTTCTCCTGGAATTGGAGTTACAGACGGTTCTTAGCCGCCATGTGGGTGCTGGGGATCGAACCCGGGTCCTCTGGAAGAGCGGTCGGCACTCTTAACCGCTAGGCCATCTCTCCAGCCCCCTCTCTCTTTGTGTTTTTAAAGAAGGTAGGTGTTAGGTTATAAAAGGTGGGAACCCGTGAACCCCCAGATAAAAAGGCACATGAGACTTAGGTCACTCCTGGAACATGATTTACATTCATTTGAAATTGCCAGAGTGGGCCACCTGCAGGCAGGTGATGGAACAGGAGCAGGGGCAGGGGCAGGGGCAGGGGCAGGGGCAGGGGAAGATGGTGACTGGAGCCCACCCATTTATAGCCATGGGGCGGGGCCTCAGGTTCAGGGGAAAAGGTCAGAAGATTGACAGCCTCTTGAGGAAGTGCACATCTGTGTGTCCCTTGGAATTCTGGTCAGCCCAGATCTAACAGTAAGATTACCTTTGAAATGGGCCAGCAGCCCACTGGAAACAGACAATGATGACTGGCGTTTGATGTCTCACCACAATGGGAGAAAGATCCCCCTACATCTTTCACCCATTTTAAAACCAGTGACTCATTTGGAAGAGAATGGCAGAAAGCATATGTATAAGCCATAGGAAAAGGTGGTTTGTAACAAGGACTGTCCTCTGAAAGACTGATCATGCACTTCAAATCCCTTCTTTCTCAGCTTAGGGGGATCTGCTTGCACAGGACAAAAATCTTGACCTTGTCCTTCAGTGGAAAAAGGAGGAGCCAAGAGAGCAACTACTGGTCCCAACCAGCCAGCCAGCCAGCCTTGGCTGTATGAGGGGGAGGGGGTAAGGGTATATCAGCAAAGAATGCTGTGATGTGGGTCTCTCTCTCTCTCTCTATCTCTCTCTCTTTCTCTCTCTCTCCATTTTGAAAGACTATAGAGAAGTCACAGCACCTAAGGCTGGTTGTGGATATCCGTGTGGCTTTAGAAGGGTGGGCACTTACTCTTCTGTAACCCCTCACCTGCTGCTCTTCTATAAAGCCCAAATAAATTTGCTATGATTTTCCGAACTGAGGATTAGACAAATTCATATCTCATTTTGCTGCAGGACTGAAGGAGGAAGGGGCTGGATTTTCAAGGCTCCAGCAGGGATTTTAACAACAGTGGGTCACTATCCTTCAAAATGCCGAGAATAAGGGACTGCTGAATGTGCAGCCCTAAATAAGATACCTCTATATATCTATTCAGCTCCAAGAGAGAGGGGATATTGTGGAAGGGGGCGGGGGCTTTCAGCAAGAACTGTAACTCCCAGAGATGTGCAGTTTTATAAAATGCTGTCTTCTGAATATGTCAACTATCATGGTAATCATGAGCATGTGAAGCTGTGACCAAAAGACAGACAACACGTATAAAAACAGGCAGAAAGTAGGAGGGATGTATTTTGAGAAGGAGAGGACTGGCATGAATGGTAGTAAGAGGAGCAAGAAATTGTCCATTTTGTATGAAATTTCTATTTATAAATTAATTTAAAGCTTATTTTACATAATAAACGAGTTGACAATTTTACTGTGTGTTTGATGATTCAATCAATTATTTATTAAACTGCGTACTGAATGAAAAAAATTCTAGGTGTTTTCTTTGATGACTAGTAAAGCAACCAACAGAATGACAGAGATGGATTTTACATTCATTTTTCCTGAGGTACTTGTCCTCATTATGCTATGCGTTCTGAAACTTCCGTACTCTTGACACAACATGTAGAAGACAAAACATGCTGGACTTCAACACTCTAATAGAGATATTTTTGGATAAAAAAAAATCAGTAGAAAATTTCTCAACTTGGTTTAACAAGATGAACACAGTTTATATAAATTTTCCAAATCATTATTGTGATATAGCTTAGAAAATAATTTGGAAGGATTTTTTTAATTAGGTTAATTTAAGATGAGAGCCTAGTATGCCAATTATTTTAAAGCAAGTGCAATATATCAGCATATAAAGTCCGCAGTATTTCATCATACCTTAATTCGTATATACCAGTATTATCTTTAGATTTCTAGGATCACAATTTTCCTATAAAAGTTGATAATAGTAACAACTAGTAACAGCTTGATATAGCGAGTGACAAGAATCATACATAGTAGAGTTTAATGAGGATTTTAAAATGTATTCCATTCCATCTATTATTAGTAGGTGTATTTCAATTGACCAATATGAATGTTAATTACTAATACTGATATATTTCTTATTATTGTATAAATCATTTTCTTCATTTTTCATTCTCAGTACAATTTATGCTTTTATATAACTTATTTTCCAGAAGTACCTTCTTATATGGATGGCAATTAAATGAAAAGCAAGATTAGAAATCCATATGTGTCCTTTAAAATTTATAGATTTAAAAAAAAAATGGGCTGGGAGTGGTGGCGCATGCCTTTAATCCTAGCACTCGGGAGGCAGAGGCAGGTGGATCTTTGTGAGTTCAAGGCCAGCCTGGTCTATAGAGTAAGTTCCAGGTCAGCTGGGGCTACAGGGAGACCCTGTCTTGAAAAGACAAAAAAAATTATAGATTAAAAAATGTGTGGATAGTTGGACATGGTGGCACGGGCCTTTAGTCCCAACAGTTGTGAGGCAGATGCAGGTGGACCTCTGAGATAGAGGAGAGCCTATTCTACATGTCAAGTTCCAGGACAGCTGGGACTATAGAGAGACCCTGTCTCCCAACAACAAACAACACCAAAAATACTAGTATTTGGTAAAACTGCTAACATTGCTGAAGAGAGACCTAAGTTCTTCCAATAAAATATTTATATTTCTCTGGCTTTGTGGCTTGTAGGTGGTCCCACTTTAGTCCCACCTCCCAGTTTTATGGCACTCAGTGTTACAGGGTAAATAAGGCTAACTTTATGCAGAGCTCAAATAGAAAAAACACGCTCAGAAGCGAAGCACAGCTGAAAACAATAATAGGATCATACAGCAAAAGACAGGACTGAGGATGTCAGTACATAGGTACTACAAGGTCATGATGCCGAATGAAGCCAGCAAGCCATAATAAAAGCAGCAATTTTATGAGGTGTGTAAAAGGGACTTTTAGGACCTGTATGAGCTTTCACATTGCTCCTGCAAATCTCTGAACAGGCACAGGAAAATGTAAAATGAATCTTAGCTCTCTGCTAAGAAGAACATGAGTTCTCCATTAGCAGGAGGTTAAACACTGTAAGAGGCACTACTGACCTGTCAGTGCTGCTGGTTGAGGGCCACAGCATGGTTCAGAAAGAATGCATTATTCCTGGATCAATGTGTTTAAGCATAACATCAGCACCTATTTTTGAGAGCGAACACCAAAGATTGAAACAACAGGGTTTGAAAACTTTGGGGAAGATTTGAAATTCATTACAACAATATAGCTACATTTTTCTTTTTTCTAAGCACATAAAGCAACAACAACAAAGACAGAAGTATTCATAAGATTCTATAATTATTGAATTAGCAAAAACATATTATCTCATATGTATTTATTAGTGTATATCTCTATACCAACATCTGTCTACTTTATTTTCTTTTTTTTAATTTATTTATTTTTTATTTTTTAAGGGATTCTACATATAATGACACAGTTGTTTGCAGATAACTTTGATGTTACTCAGTATGTCATAAAATTAGGTAATGGGTGCATTTTGCAAGTATCTATGTCCAAATTTTGTACAACCCAAGGTGTCCAAATTTTGTACAACCCAAGGTTCCCATAGACCAGTTGGAGAAGCTTGTATGCACAGGCATGTTGATCAATCAGGAGTCCAGACTATATTCCTGTAGTCTCAGAATTCACCCCTATCTCTCCACAGCCCTTACAATCTACCACGCCTCCCTCTTCTGCAGTTTGTTCCCTGGCTTGGGAAAGGGGCAAAGTGGGTGAGAAGAAAACTAATTTCTTTGGAGTTGTCATTTTGGACTCCAGTCTGTTCAGAGTTGTTTCCTCATGGATTGACAGCTTTCCCAGTGATACCACTTTTAGTCATACTAACAAAGCACAAGCTATTGGATGTACAGGCATTTAAAGCAGTACCACTTATTATGTCAAGCTAAGCTGTGAGCATAGACATGATGCTTGGATGGTATGCTAATCCACAAACTGTGGTTTCTCCATAAAGGGTGACAAGTTCTTATTGTGGCTTATAACATTCCTAACCACTAGAGGACATAAGCTGTGGCATCCTCTGTGGGTTATTCCTCCAAGGAGAAAGCAATAGCCAAACTAGATTTGGTGAAATATAGACATTTGGCTGCCACTGTTGCACAGTGATCTCCTGGCTGTTGAGGTGTAGTGATATTGATGGAGGAGCCTTGCTTATCTCAGGGAGAACCAATATTTTGCTGTATTGCTTTAGTGGCCTTTGGTAACGCTGCTCTAGCCCTTTCAGAGGCCAGTTGTACCTAGCAAGTGACATCTCATAACGTTTTTCATGCTCACACCAGGTCTTCGACAACCAGGGACTTACTGTCTTTCTCCTTGCATATATCCCACTTATAGGCAAAGGCCTTTATAATTTGGGGGGGGGTTGAATCCCCTAGCCAACATCTCCTAGGCAGAATAATCATTGCTGATGTCAGACCTTTCCTGTAGTATATATTTTTGGCTTAATTACACAACTTATAAAATTTAGTCATTGAATTTGGCTCTAGATAGAGAAATACCTTTCAACAGTTCCTATGCCTATCAATCATTAATACATTAATGCCTGTTTTATAGGAAATTACCACTGTAACAATTGGCTCTAGTTTACAGTTAGGGATGGTTCATTACATTCATGTGTTTTTCTTTTTCCTAAGAAAGGGGAGAGGTAGGAAGGTTTCTGCATTGAAGGTAAACTTCATTTAGGGCCCATTATAAACAGTCAACCCCAATATTATTCAAAGAGATGCTCAGTGTCCCGTGACTCAGGCAGTCTGAGGTTCCTCATCCTTAATGTTCAGATGGGTCAACTCTTTGCTGGCATTCCCAGTTCATCCTGTAACAGCCATAAGTTTGTATGTTTTCAGGCATTTAGATTGGTGATTTTTACCTGTGGGAACATGAAATTCTCCTCCCATTGTCAGTTTCAAGATCCAGAAAAATTGAAAATTTATCAAATAGGATTGGCAACACAGAGTTTTCCATTTGTATACCAGAAAGGATAGTACCCACCTCCCCATTTCCCTCTTTTTTTTTTTTTTTTAGGTTTTTATTTTTGACCTATAGATGCCTAAGTTGTATTTACACATACCCATAAACAGGAGCCAAGGCATAAACTTTCATAAATTTTACCCAAAGTGTTTCTCATGACTGTATGCTACTTATTTGGGAAGGAAATTTAAGTTAGTTCTTAAATTGTTTCCTACAAGTAAAAGAAGTGTTATAATGTGATGTTGTTTATTCAGAAAAAATATATATAGGCCATATTGTAACCTTAACCCAATACAAATTCAAATAGAATAAACCAATTAACATTTTATATCCCAATTAGTTCAGATGTATTAACATTTCATCCACAAAAATTACAGACTAAATTTATACTATCAAACATTTCACTAGCCTTAAAATATCCTATACTTGGTGGATAAAGCTTGGGCAGAGTGAGACCTGCTAAATAAATTTTAATAATATACACTTTGCTCTTTAATCGCTAATGACTGGACTATGACTTTGACTTATTTGGGAAGTAAAATTTAAGCTTAATTACTTTAAATTGTCCTACAAGTAAAAGAAAGTGTTTAAACTGTGATGTTTGTGTATTTCAGAAAAATATAGAGACCACCCAATACAAACTATAAATAGAAAACAACTAGCATTTTATATATCCAGGCTTATAGTTCAAATTTCGTATCCTCCTTTTTTTTTTTAGCACAAGCAATCCTTCATAAATAAAACCAATTTTGGCAAGCGTTGTGCCCCAGCCCACAGCCCAAGGCTCCACCATCCAGCTGGAGGGGCTTGAATGTTCAATCAAGGTGACTAAATGATAAGTGTTAGAACCTACATAACCATTACTTCAAAGCCTGTTTACAACCATTACTACTCAAGCGTTTAGAAGGATACAATTGGAGGGAGTTCTCCCAATTCCTTCTATGAAGCCAGCATCAACACTCTAAATACCAAAACCAGAAAGGCAAAGATCAACAAAAGGAGATCTATAGACCCATTACCTCTTAATGAACACAGTAGCAAAAATTCTAAACAGGATAACTGGCAATCCATACAGAACGACCATCAAGAAGATGTATCCATGATGACCAAGTTTGGATTCAATACAGAGATGCAGATGGTTTAACATACATGAAAAATCATACAATTCAAGTATTAAAGGACTGAAGATGAAGACAAAAAACACACCATCATCTCTCATTGATGACGAGGATAAAATCCTTTGAAAAAATTCAACATCCCTACATGTGTAAAGACTAGAGGGATTTGGATTGGAAGGGATCATTCCTTAATGTAATCAAAGCCATATACAGGAAACCCCACAGCCAATATCATCCTAAATGGGGAGAATAAGCAGCAATTCACCTTAAAGGTAGGACTCAGGCAAGGCTGCCCCCCTGTCACCACTGCTCTTCAATAGGTCGCTGGAAACCCTTGCTTAGGCAATAAACAAGAAAAGAAAATTAAAAGGACTCTAATTGGAAAAGAGGAAGTTCAGACCTTCCCTTTGTGCTGTGATAATGATGGGTACTTACGTTAAGGGATGCTAAGAACTCTCACCAGGAAACTCCCTAGAAATGATTAAGAAATTCATGTAAAGCTTGAGGGATACAAATATCTTAGAAAATCTAATGATACTATTCTATAAAAACAAAACAACAACTGAAGAAGGACTACAAGGAGAACCTCCCAACTTAAAATAGCCGCAAAAACAAAAAATACCAGGAACAAACCTAACCAAGACACGCAACGGAGGATCGCTAAACAAAAAATTTTTTAAACCTCTAGAAGAAGGAAGGAATACAACATTTAAACCTGAGAACGTGGACAAACCTCCCATGCTCTATGGACTTGGGAAAATAAATATAGTAAAATATGTCCATGTCTACTAAACTAGTAGACAGATTTTAATGGCAATCCCAATCAATCCCCAAGAGCTTCTTCACGGTTTTGGGAAAAAAATCCTCAATTTCCGATTTGGGAAAAACAAAAGACCCCGAATAGCCAGAACAACCTGAGTGAAAGAAAGCAATACAGGGGGGGGGGAATCTAACTATACCAGATTTAAAACACTATAACTAACAGGGCTTAGTCATAAAAACAGCTTGTTAATGGCACAAAAACAGAACAGTTGACCAATGGATATAAAACTGAAGATCCAAACCTGAGCCATACACTTCAGCTACTTCATATTTGATAAGGGGCCAAGAAGACACATGGAAGAAATACAACATCTTCAACATGAATAGTGGTGTTGTCAATACTGGATCACCACTTTAGAAGAAATGAAATTAAACCCCTACCCTCTTGCCTTGCACAAAAGTCAATTCCAAGATGGATTAAAAGACCTTAACGTGAAACCAAAACTCTGGAGGTTAAAGAAGAAAAACTTGGCAGAAGACAACAATACAGGTGAAGGGGGGGAAAAAAAGGAAAAAAAAAAAACCCTTCCTAAATCAGACAGCAGCTTGCAATCAAAGAAATAAGATGCGACAATTGCAATGGGAACTCATTAAACTTCAAAGTTTCTGTACATCAAAAAAATGAAATGGAAAGTATAAGAGAAAACCGACTGAGAGTGGGAGGAAACTCTTCACCATGGAGATGCTGATCTGACAATAGCATTAATTATCAGATATAGACAAACTCTCGAAATAAAAAGAAGAAAAAAGAAACACCGTAATCCGCAAAAGATGGAGCAGAAAATGAATCAGAAAGACTGATCATCAAATGAGGAAGTAAGATGGCTGAGAAACATCTTGAAAACTGTTTAAGCGTAGCATAATAATTAAGGAAATGCAAATTAAGAACGCACCTAAAACATATCATCTCACTCAGAAAGACTGGCAAGATCAAGAAACAAATGATAACAAAAGTGCTTTGGAGAGTTTGTGGGGAAGGGGAACACTCATCCATTGCTGTGTAGAATGTAAACTGGTACAGCATATGTGAAAGAAGTGTGGAGACACCTTAAAAATCTCAATGATGAGCTGCCATCTGACCCGTCATAACCACTTCCTAGTATATACCCACAAGTCACTTACCAAGAATACATGACACATAATTTATTGCAGCTCTCCTTCAAAATAGCAAAAAGGGGTGGAACAATCCCCAACATCCATCAACTGATGACTGGATCAGAAAATATGTGGTACGTGTACACAAATGGGTTATGGAATATAAAGAAAGATGAGATGATGAAACTTTTCTGGTTAATTGGATGGGAACTAGAATCATTATAATCAAGTGAATAATACATCCTGAAAAAAAAGTCAAATGGTTATCCCTCATTTTGATGCTAAAAGCATCAATGAACCCAGTTATTAATATTTCTTGTGTAGAGGGATGTATATGAAAAGAACATACAACAGAAAGACTGCATCAGGAAAGACTGACTGAAATGGTGATCCAGGACGGGGTGGGAGGGCAAGGAGAGGGACAAGGGTCTATATTCTATTCATGTATATTTAATTTGAAATTACATGGTATTTTACTATTTATATAACAGTAACTTTGTGATTAACATATACAGATGTTGTCTATAATTTTTGTGATATGCAGTATCATCTTGTAACATCCTATTTTACCTGTAGGATAATTTAACTTAAGGATTTAAGTTGCTTCCCGAATTAACACCATGCACTGTGCTTTATAATATTCGGGGCCACCCCCTATGCATATCCTCCAAAAAACATGGACAAATTTGAATGAAATTTACACCTTGATCCCTGCCTATTGGTATGTATACTACAACTGCGCTTTTGAGACTCATGGTAAGAAAATAAATAGCAATTTAAAAAGGGGAGATATAGTTACATGTCTACTTTATTTTCTAGAATTAATAAAATACAACAAATACAAAGAATAATCTAGAGTACAAACCATTTGTTTGGAGGCAGGCTTCATAAAAAACAAAACAAAACAAAAACACCATGTTCAGTTATCTAATCATAGCTAAGTGCAAACTAATGGGAGGACATAAGAGACGGGAAATCTCTACACTAGTTTGGGTAGGATGGACATTTTTACTATATTTACTATATTAATTTTCCCAATCCATGCATGGGAGGTTTTTCCAATCTTCTGATGTCTTCCTCAATTTCCTTTTCAGGAGTTGACCAAGTTTTTGTTGTAGAGATCTGNAAGAAGAGATTTACAGCTTATACTTGAGGAAATTTTGAAGATGTAATAAAAAGCCCCAACTAAAAAAGGGCAGGCCAAGATGGTTTCATGACAGAATACTATAAACCTATAGAGAGCATTAAACAATTACTACTCAAAACATTGCAGAAGGATACAAACGAGGGGAAAATATCATACAATCCTTCTATGAAGCTATGTCACTCTAATACCAAACACAATACTTGCAATTGCATAGAGACCCACAGCACAAAAAGTTCATCTGGATCCAGAAACAAGGTTGTAATTCATATAAGAGTTGCGGGAGCTTTCAACATACAAATAATAAATATCATAAACCACATAAATGGACGTAAGACAAAAACCAACACAACATATCTCATTGAGCGAGAAAAACTTTTGAAAAAATCAGCATCCCTTACAGGTGTAAAGTAGCTAGAGGGAATTGGATGTGAGGCGAGTCAGTCCTAAATATAATCAAAGTCACATATAACAGAACCACAGCCAACTACCATCTAAATGGGGAGAAGTAAAGCAATTCCCCTTAAAGGATAGTGAACTCAGTGCAGGTTCCACCTCCCCACTCACTCCTCTTCATATTAGGTGCTGAAATGCCTTGCTAGGAATAAGGTCAAGAAACAAAATATAAAAGACGCTAATTTGGAAAAGAGAAGTCAAACCTACCTCTTTGCAGTGATGGATATGATGTGTCTACCGTAAGGGATCATTAAAACCTCTCCACCAAGAACCCTAGAAATGATGTAAGCAACGTCGTAAAGTGGGGGATACAAATAAACCTAAAATGTTTAGGCCAAGGCTTGGTGTGACGCATGCCTTTTTCCTAGCACTTGGGAGGCAGAGGCAGGTGGATCTTGTGAGTTCAAGCCAGCCTGGCGACTAGAGTTCAGTTCCCAGGATCAGCTGGGCTAAGGGAGACCCTACTGTCTCAAAAAGACCAAAAAAAAAAAAAACCTATAAAAGATCGAAAGGTTTTTCTTTTACATCAACAATAACAACTGAGGAATAGATATAAGGGCCTTTAAACAAGCACAATACCCCTCAAAAAAATAACCTAGGGATAAATTCTAACGAAAGAACCACAAGAACTGTCAAGCAAAATGAAAACGCTTTTTGATGACCTGAAAAGACGCAAAAGATTAAAGACCTCCCCATTTTCATGGATTCGAAAGATTTAAATAGTAAAAATGTCTATTGTAACTCAAATTAATATACATATTCATGCAATCCCATCAAGAGTCCCCATGAGAGCAGTTTATTCACTAACTTGGAAAAAAAAAAATCTCTAATTCAATATGAACACAACACCCTGAATAGCTAAAGCACCCGGATGGAAAAGTGCAATACTGTGGATGAGGGGGGGATTACTTTACCATACTGCAAGCTATATTACAGGACCACAGTCATAAAGACAGCCGCAATGCGTTGCAAAAAATCAGACCATTGACCAATGGAAATGAAATGGAGATCCGAACTTGAAGATCCAAATCTGACAATACATTTCAGCACACATCTTCAATTTGACAAGGGGGCCAAAAAGTCACATGAGAAAGACTAGCATCTTCCGCAATGTGTAGTTGGCAAAACTGGATCACCACTGAAGAAGCAAATTAAACCCCTACCTCTCGGCCCTGTTACAAAAAGATCAACTCCAGTGATCAAAGATCTCAAATTTAACATAAACCTGAAGGTGAATAAAGAAAAAGTTGCGCAAATACAAGACATAGGAACTAGGAAAAGAATTTCTAAAACAAACATCAGCGGGAACAGGTAATAAGAACAACAGTTGATAGTGATGAGTGGGACCTCATCAAACACAAAAAACGTTTGTACAGCTAAAGAACAATCACGGGGCTGGAGATATGGCCTAGCGTTTGAGAGCGCCAACCGCTCTCGCAGAGACCCGGGTTCGATCCCCAGACACCCACATGGTCAGCTGATAACCGTCTTGAATCTCCAATTCCAGGAGAGCTTCCAGTGTTATTCGCCAGTGGAGGGCCGAGACCCTCTTCTGAATTCCGCTGCGTTGCACGACACGTGTGCGCAGACTTGCATGCAGTCAGTGAATTCATACACATACAGAAATAAATAAAATAAATAAATAACATTTAAATTAAAAAAAAAAAAAGAAACAATCACGGAAATGAAGAGAAAACCGAGAGAGTGGGAGGAAACCTTCACCACTGATACATCTGACAGAGCATTAATATCCAGAATATATAAACTACATAAAAAAAGAAGAAGTAAGAAAAAGACCTCCTCAAAAGATGGAGTAAGGAGATGAACAGAGACTTCATCAGTAAGGAAGTAAAGATGGCTGAGAAACATCTTAAAATGTGTTCAATATCATTAATAATTAAGGAAATGCAAATTAAAACCACACTGGGGTATCATCTCACTCCAATAAGATTAGCCAAGATCAAGAAAACTAAAGACACAAAATGCTGGAGAGTTTGTGGGGAAAGGGGAACACTCATCCACTGCTGGTAGGAATGAAAACTGGTACAATCACTGTTGAAAGCAGTGTGGAGAACGCTTAAAAATCTTCAAATGAGCATACCAACTGACCCAGCCATACCACTCCTGGGTATATACCCACAAGACCCCTCCTCCCACAAAGCTGTTTATTGCAGCTCCCTTCACAATAGCAAAGAGGTGGAACCAACCCAAATGCCAATCAACTGATGACTGGATAACACAAATATCATATATCTACACAATGGAATTATATGTAGTGGTAAAGAAAGATGATATGATGAACTTTGCTGGTAAATGGATGGAACTCAATGCCATTATACTAAGTGAAGTAATACAGTCCTAGGAAAAAAAAGGGAATGGTTTCCCTCATTTTTGGATGCTAACACCAAATCCCCAGTTGGCAGGCAAAGTGAGCAACTTTATTATTATATTTCACTGTATTGAAAAACAACTATGCTATTATAATGTGAATCTCTTAATGTGCTCTAGAATTCTTCTACCACTTGTATTCACACATAGAAGTACCACATATGGGTAGAAGATTTGTGTTCATATTCTTAAAAGAAAAAAAAAGGATGTAAAGTTATACTTCTTTTTACCTGCATGCAACTTTACGGTTAAAATGTGAGTCTGTAAATGTATTTTGGAATTAACCTATAGTTTATTTACAAAATTTATAATTTTGATTTATGTGTGGAGTGTAAATATTTATATTTTGGAATAATATAAAATTAAAGGGAACAAAAAAGAGAGAAAATTATTTATTTATTTATTTATGAATATTTTATATTTTCAAGTGTTTTGCCTGCACCAATTGTAGTATACCCAAGTGTGCAAGGCCCACAGAGGGCAGAAGAAGGCATAGGACACCATGGACATGGAGTTATAGACAGTCGTTTACTACTATGGTGGTGCAGGGAACAAAACTCTGGTCCTCTGGAAGAGCAGCCAGAACCTATGACAGCAGAGACCTCTCTCCAGTCCCTCTTCAACTTTCCTCTCTCCATTTCTGTGGCAGGAATGTGGGTTTTTCATCTAGTTATGTCAGATTTATTGATTGATATATTGTGTGGGTATTACTGTTGAATCCAGAGTACTGTCATGTCTCTCTGTGCTCTATAGGTTTTGTTTCTAGAATTCAAGAGTGTCACCATTTTTCTGTTGAAATTACATATCAGATCAGCTATATGATTAGCTATTATAGGGATAAACTTCAAATCTGTTCTATATAATATTTTGTATGATGTGACAGTTTCAAGTTGCTTTTTACAAATTTTAAGGCTTTATTATTTGTGTATGTGTGTATGATTTGTCTACATGTATGTTTGTGTACATTTTTGTATGAAAATATGGGTACCCATATGCCACGTTGCATTTATGAAGGTCATAGTATAAAGTCAAGTATTAGTTCCTTATTTCCACTGTGTTTGAGAAAGGGCCACTCATTTATTTTGCGTTTTTGCGGCCATATATTCAGGCTAGCTGGTTCAGAGCTTTCAGAAATTCTCCTGTGTTCCTTTTCACCAGAGGATCACCAGGATTACTATCTGCAGCTTTCAGTGGTTCTTGGAATTTGTATTCAGGTCCTCGTAATTGCATGGCAAGTACACACTATTCAGTCCAAGCTTTATTTTTAATTTAATTCCTTACATAATAACAAACAGAAGAAAAAATATGCCTCCAGTTAAATGTTTCTTTTTTTTCTGATTACAATTAGACATTGTATCATTGTAGTATAAATTTCATCTGCTTTTAATATTGTGTGCTGCTTTATGATCTTGGATAAGCATCTAGTTTGCTTGAGAATTTTAGTCAATATAACTTTCCCACCCACAGATCATGTGGCTCTGTGTCAACACAGGTGTTCATGTGAATTCTGAAGTTCCTTCTTGAATTGCTTCTCTCCTGCTTGGTGACATTTTTCTCCTGTTGCTTCTGGGCTTATGAACACAACATCTGGCAAGGTAGCTGTCCATAATTATGGTTCACCTCCAGGATTATGCAAAACATGTCTCTACACCTCAGGGCTGGCTTTCACAGCAAATCTCTAATTCAATCCTATGTCTGTCACTATTTTCCATATTTATGTTTGGATATTATCAGGAGAATTTCCAAGTATTTTCCTGACATGAGAGTTCTCTAAGAGTGTTTGTATGCACAATAGGTAGACATCAGCTAGAAACTGAATTGTGTTCCTTTAAAATTCATAAAACCTGCAGTTGTGGGTGTTTGTACAACACCAGCATAAGATCAAGCCAATGAACATTCCAGCCTGGATCAGGGATGTGCTCATGAGGCCACACCCCTAGTTGAGCCTTTATAGGTAATTGAAAGGTGCCAGAGAAGGGAGAGTAGTTTTTCTTTAGAGGTATGTACACTCCCATGATGCCCATGCCTCAAACCCAATTACTAATTTGACCCAGTGGGTTCAAAAAAAGGAAAAATAAATGTATAACATAACGTTGTGAAGGGACTCGGGGGGTGGGGGGCAGCAGCTGGAGGGAACTATTAGAGTCAGATATGATAGAAGTATATTGTATATGTGTATAAAATTTTGAAAGCATAAATATATATCTTACATAAAAACCCATGTGCTTAATTAAACATTTACATCACTGTAACTGTACCTAAGGATAGGGTTTTGGGGACATAATTCAGTTAAATGAGATCAGATGGGTAAGAATATATGCTCATTAGTCTCTCTCTCTCTCTCTCTCTCTCTCTCTCACACACACACACACACACACACACACACACAAAACCTTGCGACCCCTGGCATTCAGTTATCATTCCAAAGTTCAAACACTCAGGAAGTTGAGGTAGGATGCTTAAAGCAACAGTGAGGTGGTTAACATTGGCTATAGAGTGAGGCCAGGCCAGTCAGGGTACCACAGCAAATTGACAACAGCAGGAGAACACCAATTACTGTTGTTCACACAAATTAATGTGTGAAAACACAACAATGGAAGGGCTAGACACCGATTTGGATTGCTGCTTCCGCAAAGGTTGAAAAGGAAATATCAAAGAATTTCCTTCGATATAAAAAAAGACAACTAAACAGATGATCTCCTATAGCCCCTAGCAGGAAGGTGGCCCTGGTGATGGTATGACTTTCAGTCAGTGGGTCCTCTGAAGGAATGCTGATGTGTAGAGCTAAGACTCAGATTTTCTGAACATTTATATAGCAGTAATACTAAACCAGTACTGTAGAGAATCCAAGCCTTTATCAGGCCTCAAATCTACTAGTACTTTATCTTGGACTTCTACCCTTGGAAGCAGTAAAAAATGATTTTTTGTTGTTTTATAAATCATCCATTTCTGGATATTTTATCATAGCTAGGTTTATTGACCTATCACAAATACTGTTTTTTTGTTACTTTTCTTTTGTATATACTATCCCAGTAGCATTAGTATGTTTTTAACTGTGACCTAGAGTGGGAAATTCTGTCCCTTCTCCTTGAACGTTTTGCTTCTTCAAAATAAAATGAGAGGTTTTATATCTTTCATGAATTATAATTTGATCTCCTTCATCAGTCCTGAGGAAGTCTTCTCCAATTCCCTTTCTTTACCATGTTTTGTGCAGGGGGCACATTAATGTAAAAGAATACAGTTCTCCATGCCTTTATGGAATGTTCAGTGGAACAGAATATAACTGCTGAAATTAAGGGGAAATGTTAATTACTAGTCTAACTACAAAGGTTAGTACAGTCAGGAAAGCAAAAAATAGTAGAGATTAAGACCCATATACTGCCTGGAGATAGTGATCAGCATTCTTTCACAATATCCTTATATATGTGCAGAACATTTGGATATTGATCTCTGAGTTAAAAATATAAAACCTTGGTAATTGGTCTCAGTCAGTTTGGACTACTATAATAAAATTAGGGTGAGTGAGAGGCTTATAAACAACAGAATATTTTTATAGTTATATAGCCACTATGTCTGAAATCAGAGTGCCTGCATATTGAGATTCTGGTAAACATCCTATTCTATGTTTCAGAGACCTTACTTATAGTATCTTCACATGTGGGAAAGAGGGCAGAAAATCACCCTGAAATCTTTTGATTGGTCACTAATACTATTTATGAAGAGTTCACGTTTATTACTTAAGTATTCCAGAATTGTAGCCTGCTAATTCCATAACATTAGAAATTCAAATTTCAAAACTTGATTTATGTCAGTAGGTACATAAACATCAATCTATCACAGGTGAAAAAGTAAAGGAATGTGGAGACATGATTTTAAGAACAGGCAGGATTTAATAACAGACTATTTAGGAATATGTGCCAAAACAATCTGAGGGGATAGGACAAATGACAGTTCATCACTGAATGTCACATGGTCTTGGTGAGGAGAGTGTTGTGTTAGAACGAAATCAGGATAAATTTCACTAAAGACCAAACTGACCTAAAGTAAATAAGAGTAACAAAGTAAAGGGGCGGGGGGAGGGGTTGGAATATTTTTTTTTTCTTTTCACAGGAAAACAGAAACAATTCAAAATGACAATAGCAGCAGGCAGGATGTCATAACTCACGTGGGCAGGGCAGGTACAGCAGAGGTGGTCTGGCACAGGGGCAGCTGGAAGAGGGCTCGATTCTGAGCCCTCTTTCAGGGGTCCCCGTCTCGGCGGTACTGCAGCGCGGGCTAGGTCAGACATGCAAACCCCCCCCCCCGCACCAATGGGAATTGGTGAGAATCTAAGTGGACTTCTTTTTGCAGAACCATCAGAACAGAAAGAGAAGAGGCTTCCAACATCCAATATATAAACAAAATTGAAAACCTGAAACCTAGACAAGTCAATACTCCATAAAAAAAGGAGGAGGAAAAGGGGAAAAAAAAAAGGCATCAGAAGGAGGCAAGAAAAACCATCTGCTAATATAGTGAAAATTCATTTGTGATTTGAATCACAAAATGGAAACCCACATGCCAGGGACACAACCAAGGGACAACATGGGAAAGGAACAGGATATTCCCACACCAGGCCCTACCAAACCTGGAGGAGATATCTACAATGGGATCCCCTTGGAGAAGAGCCAAGGAACAGAGCTTAGAGGCATAATTGCAGACCTATGCAGAGAAATTAAAGAAAATAAAGAAGTCAGAGAACTAAAGAGAGAGAATGAAAAACTCAAAAAGGACTTAGAGGGATACAATGACAAATGTTCGAAAGAACTAAAGGAACAGATTGACAAACTCCAGAAAGAACAAGAGGCAGAAAAAATAAACAAGAATTCAGAGAACTAAAGAGAGACAATGAAAAACTCATAAAAGTCCTAGAGGGATACAATGACAAACTTCGGAAAGTACTAAAGGAACAGAATGACAAACTCCAGAAAGAATTAGAGGGAGAAAAAAACAAACTCCAAAAGGAAGTAGAAACACTGAAAAAGGAAGCCAACCAAAGAAGTAAGGAGCACCAAGAAGAGATTGAGAAGCACAAAGAAGAGATTGAGAAGCTCAAAAAGGAAATGGAAGTACTAAAGAAAACACAGGATGAAACAAAAAAGGAATTAGAACACTCAGTCAATCAAGAAGAAAGAAAAGGAAAAAGCCTCAGAAGTAGAATGGAGGAAGCAGAACAAAGAATATCAGACCTGGAAGATAACACAGAGCAATTAAAAAGCTCAAATAAAGATTATGAAAAATTTAAAAATACACAAAAGTGGAACAACCAGGAAATATGGGACACTATGAAAAGACCAAACCTCCGCATCATAGGAATAGAGGAAGGAGAAGAATCTCAAGAGAATAGTATTGATCAGATCTTCAACAGAATAATAGATGAAAATTTCCCCAAACTAAAAATAGACAAGCCCATACAAATACAAGAAGCACATAGGACCCCAAATAGACAAGATCAGAAAAGAAACACCCCACGCCATATCATAGTTAAAATGCTAGATGCCCAAAACAAAGACAAAATTCTGAGGGCCACAAAAGAAAAACAAGTCACATACAAAGGGAAACCCATCAGAATTACAACTGACTTCTCGCCTCAAACCATGAAAGCAAGAAGAACATGGAGCAAAGCATTCCCTGTGTTAAGGGACTATGGATGCCAACCCAGAATACTTTACCCAGCAAAAATGTCGACTATACTTGAAGGAGAGAGAAAAATCTTCCATGACATAAACAAGATGATGGAATACATGTCTGGAAAACCAACTCTTCATAAAATACTTGAAGCAATTCAAAGGGCAGAAGAGAGGAGCAACAATCCTCAAACACCTAGGAAAAGAAACTAACAAAAACATAACCATAGGAGCAAAATCAAAGGCTAGAAGTCCAAATGGATAATAAAGTGAAAGGAAGCAACATCCATCTTTCAATTGTAACCTTAAATATTAATGGGCTAAACTCCCCAATCAAAAGGCATAGACTGGGAGAATGGATTAGGAAACAAAACCCATCTATATGCTGTCTACAAGAAACCCATCTCAATTTCAAGGATAGGCACCAACTTAAGGTGAAGGGATGGAAGAAAGTATTCCAAGCAAATGGTACCAAAAAGAAAGCGGGTGTGGCTATTCTAATATCAGACAAAATAGACTTCAAAGCAAAAGAAATCAAAAGAGACAAAGAGGGCCATTACATCCTTATTAAAGGAACAATTGACGATGAAGATTTCACAATCATAAATATATATGCACCAAACATCAGTGCACCAAACTTTATAAAGACAATTCTTCAGGATCTCAAGGCACAGATTAACCCCAGCACACTAATACTAGGGGACTTCAATACCCCATTAAGTCCTCTAGACAGATCAACAGGACAAAGGATAAACAGAGAGACATCTGAACTAAATGACACAATACACCAAATGGACCTCACAGACATCTACCGAATATTTCACCCAAACACCAGAGAATACACTTTCTACTCAGCACCTCATGGAACATTCTCCAAAATAGACCATATACTGGGACACAGGGAAAAACTCAACAAATATAAAAAGGTTGAAATAATCTCATGCATTCTATCAGACCACAGTGCAATAAAACTCAATATCAACACCAGAATAAACCCTACAACCTACAGGAACACATGGAGACTAAACAACACTCTCCTGAATAATGAGTGGGTCAAGGAAGAAATAAAAAAAGAAATAAAAACATTCCTGGAACTGAATGACAATGATAAAACAACACAGCAAAATCTATGGGACACTCTTAAAGCAATCCTAAGAGGGAAGTTTATAGCTCTAAGTGCCCACATTAAAAAAACAGAAAGAGCACAAGTGAACGATCTAACACTGCAGCTAAAAATACTTGAGAAACAACAACAAATGAACCCTAAACGGAGCAGAGAAGAAAAAATAACAAAAATCAGAGCAGAGATCAATGAAATAGAAACAAAGAAAACCATACAAAAAAAAAAATCAATGAATCCAAAATTGGTTCTTCGTGAGAATAAACAAAATAGACAGACAGTTAACCAAAAGAAAGAAGGAACAACTCCAAATCAATAGAATCTGTGATGAAAGGGGATATATCACAACAGACAATGAAAAGATCCAGACAATATGGGAATACTTCAAAAATTTATACTCTACTAAGTTTGAAAATCTAGAAGAAATGGATGAATATCTGAAATCCTGGGAATCACCAAAGCTCAACCAAGAAGAGATCGACATCCTAAATAAACCAATAATACAGGAAGAAATTGAAGATGTAATAAGTAGCCTCCCAACCAAAAAGTGCCCGGGCCCAGATGGTTTCACGGCAGAATTCTATAAAATATTTCAAAAAGACTTACAACCATTACTACTGAAATTGTTTAGAAGGATACAAACGGAGGGAGTTCTCCCAGATTCCGTCTATGAAGCCAGTATCACGCTATTACC
This sequence comes from Rhizomys pruinosus, assembly GCA_009823505.1. Lineage (NCBI taxonomy): Eukaryota > Metazoa > Chordata > Mammalia > Rodentia > Spalacidae > Rhizomys > Rhizomys pruinosus. The sequence goes on along the minus strand of VZQC01015695.1, from coordinate 298,904 downwards.
AAAACCAAGTAAAGATACAACCACAAAGGAGAACTATAGACCCATCTCCCTAATGAACACAGATGCCAAAATTCTAAACAGGATACTGGCAAATCGCATACACACACATCAAGAAGATCATCCATCATGACCAAGTTGGATTCATACCAGAGATGGAGGGATGGTTCAACATACGAAAATCAATAAACATCATCGAACATATAAATGGACTGAAGGACAAAAACCACACCATCATCTCAATTGATGCAGAGAAAGCCTGACAAAATCCAGCATCCCTTCATGTTCAAAGTCCTAGAGGGAATTGGACTGGAGGGATCATTCCTCACTGTAATCAAAGCCATATACAGGAAACCCACAGCCAATATCATCCTAAATGGGGAAAAGACAGAAGTGTTCCCCTTAAAGGTAGGAACTCAGCAAGGCTGGCCCCTGTCACCACTCCTTTTCAGTATAGTGCTGAAAACCCGTGCTAGGGCAATAAGGCAAGAAAAGGAAATTAAAGGAGTTCTAATTGGAAAAGAGGAAGTTAAACTATCCCTTTTTGCTAATGATGTGATTGTCTACCTAAGGGATGCTAAGAACTCCACCAGAAAACTCCTAGAAATGATTAAGAGCTTCGGTAAAGTGGCTGGATACAAAATAAATCTAGAAAAATCAGTAGCCTTTCTTTATGCCAACAACAAGCAACTGAAGAAGGACTACAAGGAAACCTTCCCACTCACAATAGCCACAAAAACAATAAAATACCAAGAACAAACCTAACAAAAGACACCAAGGATCTTTACAACAAAAACTTTAAGCCCCTTAAAAAGGAAATTGAGGAAGACATCAGAAGATGGACAAACCTCCCATGCTCATGGATTGGGAAAATAAATATAGTAAAAATGTCCATGCTACCCAAACTAGTGTACAGATTTAATGCAATCGCAATCAAAATCCCCAAGAGTTTCTTCACAAGCTTGGAAAAAAATATCCTCAATTTCATTTGGAAAAACAAAAGACCCTGAATAGCCAAAGCAACCCTGAATGAAAAGAGCAATACAGGGGGGATTGCTATACCAGATATCAAACTATACTACAGGGCTATATTCATAAAAGCAGCCTGGTACTGGCACAAAAACAGACCAGTTGACCAATGGAATAAAACTGAAGATCCAAACCTGAGCTCATACAATTTCAGCCACCTCATATTTGACAAGGGGGCCAAGAAGACACAATGGAGGAAAGACAGCATCTTCAGCAAGTGGTGTTGGCAAAACTGGATCACCACTTGTAGAAGAATGAAATTAAACCCCTACCTCTCACCTTGTACAAAGGTCAACTCCAGATGGACCAAAGA